>CAJQUW010000101.1:0-61429 GCA_907163375.1 Prostheceraeus crozeri
TCAAATTCACCCATATCCGATGCAGAATTTTCACGCTGAATCCGAATCTGGCCTCCGTTTTCCCATCCGATGCTTCGTTTTGGCGCTACAGCCCAAAACGTCCAAAATTCTAACTCTGTCGTTTTTTCGAAATATGTTGATAAATTTTTCTCTCCGATTGACTTGAAACTCACCATACAGATAGAGAATTTCACGCTGATTCCAAATCTGAAATCCGTTTTCCAATCCGATGCTTCGTTTTGAAGCTACAGCCCAAAACGTCCCAAATTCTAACTCTGTCGTTTTTCGCCAATGTCCCAAAATCTTAAATGGCGTCTCACATCTAAACGAAGACAGATAGGAACAAGCCGATTCTTTCAGTGAATTTGTCTCACTCTTAGCTTTCAAACGAGCTATGGCACGACAAAATCCGTCCACTAGAAGCCAAGATCGAAGCGAGCTGTCCAGAGGGGGGGGACGTCAGCGAAAATTTTTCTCTCCGATTGACTTGAAACTCACCATACAGATAGAGAATTTCACGCTGATTCCAAATCTGAAATCCGTTTTCCAATCCGATGCTTCGTTTTGAAGCCACAGCCCAAAACGTCCCAAATTCTAACTCTGTCGTTTTTCGCCAATGTCCCAAAATCTTAAATGGCGTCTCACATCTAAACGAAGACAGATAGGAACAAGCCGATTCTTTCAGTGAATTTGTCTCACTCTTAGCTTTCAAACGAGCTATGGCACGACAAAATCCGTCCACTAGAAGCCAAGATCGAAGCGAGCTGTCCAGAGGGGGGGGACGTCAGCGAAAATTTTTTCTCTCCGATGACGTTCAAATTCACCATACCGATGCAGAATTTCACGCTGAATCCGAATCTGGCCTCCGTTTTCTCAATCGATGCTTCGTTTGGGCGCTACACACCAAAACGTCCCAAATTCTAACTCTGTCGTTTTTTCGAAAAATGTTGAAAATTTTTTCTCTCCGATTGACTTGAAACTCACCATACAGATAGAGAATTTCACGCTGATTCCAAATCTGAAATCCGTTTTCCAATCCGATGCTTCGTTTTGAAGCTACAGCCCAAAACGTCCCAAATTCTAACTCTGTCGTTTTTCGCCAATGTCCCAAAAACTTAAATGGCGTCTCACATCTAAACGAAGACAGATAGGAACAAGCCGATTCTTTCAGTGAATTTGTCTCACTCTTAGCTTTCAAACGAGCTATGGCACGACAAAATCCGTCCACTAGAAGCCAAGATCGAAGCGAGCTGTCCAGAGGGGGGGGACGTCAGCGAAAATTTTTTCTCTCCGATTGCGTTCAAACTCACCATACCGATGCAGAATTTCACGCTGAATCCGAATCTGGCCTCCGTTTTCTCATCCGATGGTTCGTTTTGGCGCTACACACCAAAACGTCCCAAATTCTAACTCTGTCGTTTTTTCGAAAAATGTTGAAAATTTTTCTCTCCGATTGACTTGAAACTCACCATACAGATAGAGAATTTCACGCTGATTCCAAATCTGAAATCCGTTTCCAATCCGATGCTTCGTTTTGAAGCTACAGCCCAAAACGTCCCAAATTCTAACTCTGTCGTTTTTCGCCAATGTCCCAAAATCTTAAATGGCGTCTCACATCTAAACGAAGACAGATAGGAACAAGCCGATTCTTTCAGTGAATTTGTCTCACTCTTAGCTTTCAAACGAGCTATGGCACGACAAAATCCGTCCACTAGAAGCCAAGATCGAAGCGAGCTGTCCAGAGGGGGGGGACGTCAGCGAAAATTTTTCTCTCCGATTGACTTGAAACTCACCATACCGATGCAGAATTTCACGCTGAATCCGAATCTGGCCTCCGTTTTCTCATCCGATGCTTCGTTTTGAAGCTACAGCCCAAAACGTCCCAAATTCTAACTCTGTCGTTTTTCGCCAATGTCCCAAAATCTTAAATGGCGTCTCACATCTAAACGAAGACAGATAGGAACAAGCCGATTCTTTCAGTGAATTTGTCTCACTCTTAGCTTTCAAACGAGCTATGGCACGACAAAATCCGTCCACTAGAAGCCAAGATCGAAGCGAGCTGTCCAGAGGGGGGGGACGTCAGCGAAAAATTTTTCTCTCCGATTGACTTGAAACTCACCATACCGATGCAGAATTTCACGCTGAATCCGAATCTGGCCTCCGTTTTCTCATCCGATGCTTCGTTTTGGCGCTACACACCAAAACGTCCCAAATTCTAACTCTGTCGTTTTTTCGAAAAATGTTGAAAATTTTTTCTCTCCGATTGACTTGAAACTCACCATACCGATGCAGAATTTCACGCTGATTCCAAATCTGAAATCCGTTTCCAATCCGATGCTTCGTTTTGAAGCTACAGCCCAAAACGTCCCAAATTCTAACTCTGTCGTTTTTCGCCAATGTCCCAAAATCTTAAATGGCGTCTCACATCTAAACGAAGACAGATAGGAACAAGCCGATTCTTTCAGTGAATTTGTCTCACTCTTAGCTTTCAAACGAGCTATGGCACGACAAAATCCGTCCACTAGAAGCCAAGATCGAAGCGAGCTGTCCAGAGGGGGGACGTCAGCGAAAATTTTTTCTCTCCGATGGCGTTCAAATTCACCATACCGATGCAGAATTTCACGCTGAATCCGAATCTGGCCTCCGTTTTCTCATCCGATGGTTCGTTTTGGCGCTACACACCAAAACGTCCCAAATTCTAACTCTGTCGTTTTTTCGAAAAATGTTGAAAATTGTTTCTCTCCGATTGACTTGAAACTCACCATACAGATAGAGAATTTCACGCTGATTCCAAATCTGAAATCCGTTTTCCAATCCGATGCTTCGTTTTGAAGCTACAGCCCAAAACGTCCCAAATTCTAACTCTGTCGTTTTTCGCCAATGTCCCAAAATCTTAAATGGCGTCTCACATCTAAACGAAGACAGATAGGAACAAGCCGATTCTTTCAGTGAATTTGTCTCACTCTTAGCTTTCAAACGAGCTATGGCACGACAAAATCCGTCCACTAGAAGCCAAGATCGAAGCGAGCTGTCCAGAGGGGGGGGACGTCAGCGAAAATTTTTCTCTCCGATTGACTTGAAACTCACCATACAGATGCAGAATTTCACGCTGATTCCAAATCTGAAATCCGTTTTCCAATCCGATGCTTCGTTTTGAAGCTACAGCCCAAAACGTCCCAAATTCTAACTCTGTCGTTTTCGCCAATGTCCCAAAATCTTAAATGGCGTCTCACATCTAAACGAAGACAGATAGGAACAAGCCGATTCTTTCAGTGAATTTGTCTCACTCTTAGCTTTCAAACGAGCTATGGCACGACAAAATCCGTCCACTAGAAGCCAAAATCGAAGCGAGCTGTCCAGAGGGGGGGACGTCAGCGAAAATTTTTCTCTCCGATTGCGTTCAAATTCACCATACCGATGCAGAATTTCACGCTGAATCCGAATCTGGCCTCCGTTTTCTCATCCGATGGTTCGTTTTGGCGCTACACACCAAAACGTCCCAAATTCTAACTCTGTCGTTTTTTCGAAAAATGTTGAAAATTTTTTCTCCGATTGACTTGAAACTCACCATACAGATAGAGAATTTCACGCTGATTCCAAATCTGAAATCCGTTTTCCAATCCGATGCTTCGTTTTGAAGCTACAGCCCAAAACGTCCAAATTCTAACTCTGTCGTTTTTCGCCAATGTCCCAAAATCTTAAATGGCGTCTCACATCTAAACGAAGACAGATAGGAACAAGCCGATTCTTTCAGTGAATTTGTCTCACTCTTAGCTTTCAAACGAGCTATGGCACGACAAAATCCGTCCACTAGAAGCCAAGATCGAAGCGAGCTGTCCAGAGGGGGGGGACGTCAGCGAAAATTTTTCTCTCCGATGGCGTTCAAATTCACCATACCGATGCAGAATTTCACGCTGAATCCGAATCTGGCCTCCGTTTCCCCATCCGATGCTTCGTTTGGGCGCTACACACCAAAACGTCCCAAATTCTAACTCTGTCGTTTTTTCGAAAAATGTTGAAAATTTTTTCTCTCCGATTGCCTTGAAACTCACCATACAGATAGAGAATTTCACGCTGATTCCAAATCTGAAATCCGTTTTTCAATCCGATGCTTCGTTTTGAAGCTACAGCCCAAAACGTCCCAAATTCTAACTCTGTCGTTTTTCGCCAATGTCCCAAAATCTTAAATGGCGTCTCACATCTAAACGAAGACAGATAGGAACAAGCCGATTCTTTCAGTGAATTTGTCTCACTCTTAGCTTTCAAACGAGCTATTGCACGACAAAATCCGTCCACTGGAAGCCAAAATCGAAGCGAGCTGTCCAAGGGGGGGGACGTCAGCGAAAATTTTTTCTCTCCGATTGACTTGAAACTCACCATACAGATAGAGAATTTCACGCTGATTCCAAATCTGAAATCCGTTTTTCAATCCGATGCTTCGTTTTGAAGCTACAGCCCAAAACGTCCCAAATTCTAACTCTGTCGTTTTTCGCCAATGTCCCAAAATCTTAAATGGCGTCTCACATCTAAACGAAGACAGATATGAACAAGCCGATTCTTTCAGTGAATTTGTCTCACTCTTAGCTTTCAAACGAGCTATGGCACGACAAAATCCGTCCACTAGAAGCCAAATCGAAGCGAGCTGTCCAGAGGGGGGGGGGACGTCAGCGAAAATTTTTCTCTCCGATTGCGTTCAAATTCACCATACCGATGCAGAATTTCACGCTGAATCCGAATCTGGCCTCCGTTTTCTCCTCCGATGCTTCGTTTGGGCGCTACACACCAAAACGTCCCAAATTCTAACTCTGTCGTTTTTTCGAAAAATGTTGAAAATTTTTTCTCTCCGATTGACTTGAAACTCACCATACAGATAGAGAATTTCACGCTGATTCCAAATCTGAAATCCGTTTTCCAATCCGATGCTTCGTTTTGAAGCTACAGCCCAAAACGTCCCAATTCTAACTCTGTCGTTTTTCGCCAATGTCCCAAAATCTTAAATGGCGTCTCACATCTAAACGAAGACAGATAGGAACAAGCCGATTCTTTCAGTGAATTTGTCTCACTCTTAGCTTTCAAACGAGCTATGGCACGACAAAATCCGTCCACTAGAAGCCAAGATCGAAGCGAGCTGTCCAGAGGGGGGACGTCAGCGAAAATTTTTTCTCTCCGATGGCGTTGAAATTCACCATACCGATGCAGAATTTCACGCTGAATCCGAATCTGGCCTCCGTTTTCTCATCCGATGCTTCGTTTTGGCGCTACACACCAAAACGTCCCAAATTCTAACTCTGTCGTTTTTTTCGAAAAAATTTTGAAAACTTTTTCTCATCCGATTGACTTGAAAGCATTACTTCAGAAAATACTACTCTTTCCTTATAAAACAATATAACTAAACTTCAATCCAACGAACATGCAACTTATCTACTACAATTACTTCAAACGCTAACTACACCTATACTATAAACGAACGTACTCTAACTTAAAAACTTCCAGTAAATCCCATAACTGAAAAAACATAACAACGTCAAGACCTAACTCTCAAATACCTTCTTCTAAAACTCTAAACTCAGAAACATTTAACTCTACATTCACCTCAATCCAAAACTCAACTTCTAATTCGAAACTCAACTTACAACAAATCAATACACTTCACCTCTATTTCTTATACTTTTAAAAACTTCAAAATCTCCTCCCTACATTACATCACGAAACTTCAATATACTACAAACTAAACTTTCCTAAAGAACTTACAAAACAAAAACACAAAACATAAACTAATCAAACTACTATCCACTAAAACTACATCAAACTCACCACTATCGTACAATAATAAAAACATTATTATCTATTACTAAAACTACTACCGTAAACTCTACTTTCATCAAACTCTACTCCTCAACACCCAAAAACTCATACCTCCTACCGTATAACCGCAAAAAAACATCAACTCTTCAACTACTACTATAAAACTACACAAAACATCTTATAATCATAACTACAACTGACCAAGAAACAAACTCCTTGACCATAAAACTAAAAACTATTACAAACATAACCACAACTTTCATATCAACCTTACTAAAACATAAACTTTCAAACTACATAACTTCAACCAAAAAACTAACTCATAACTCTTCACACATTTCCTGATCTACACATAACAAAATTACAAGAAAACTCAATCAGACCACTATCACCACAACAACTCTTACACCCATATAAAACATACTCAACTCAAACTCAAATCTCCATATAAACATAAACAAACCTTGTTGACTTGAAAACTGAATCAACACCTTTAGACTACCTTTTCACAATACCTAACTTCTAAATCTCCAAACACCCTACTACTCAAACTTTAAAAAACTAACTTATTCCTCAACAAAAACTAAAAAACTAAAAACTAATACTCAAAAAGACTAAAAGAACATAAAACGTAAACCTCAAACTCAAAAAAAAATACACAAAACTCCCCCTTATCTTCTTACTAACATTCCAAAACTAAATAAAACTAATTAACATATCCAACATAAAAACTACTTCGACCACTAACTACACTTTACTAAATCTACCTAACTCTCCATACTTTCAAAAACTCTCGACACATACTCCTACACAAAACCTATTCTAAACTAACTAAACTCACGTAAACTTCACCAAACAAACCTATCAAAAAGCATACATCGCCCAAACTAATCCCAAAACTCTTCCCTTTTATCTTGAAACCATCAGTCCTCTCAAATACTAAACATAAAAACTCCCAAACTTTACTAAGCTAAAAACTACACTACTCCTCACTCCTCTAAATCTAACTTAAAAAAAACCTAAAAGACTACAACTCATAAAAACACTCTAACATATATAAACCTTACTTCCACAATACTCTCACTAACTCATATCAATAACTTACATATGATACGTATAAATTAAAAACTATCCTACACTAACTGCTAACCTAAAAAACTCCACTATTATCTCACAAAAACTCTACAAAACATCTAAAAAAACTGTAAAACTCACTCCTCCAAACTTAAAATACTATTCCTACTTCCTTCCTCAACTACCACTCCCCACGATTACTCCAACTATATACTATACTTAAGAACTAAAACTACTTAACGTCTACAACCACATTACTCAACTAATTTTGAAACTCAAAGACACTAAACTAAAAACTCACCCAAAACAATAACTAACTTACCTAAGAACTGTTAACTAAACACAATTCTAAAACTAAAACAACTATAAACTAAAAACTATACTAACTCTAACTTTACTACTAACTCACAATTAAAAAACTGAACTAAACTACTACTAAACTAACTATACATCAAAAAACTCTATACTTGAAACTTTCATGTACCTAAACTCACCAATTAACAACCTTACGACACTAACACAACAAAAACTAACCTTCTTCTGACTAAACATAAACAGACATAACTATATATTTACTAAAATACTATTACTCTAAAACTTAGAACCTTCCACTAAACATACTCTTACATCCTACCCATCAAGACGACACACACAAGCACAAACCTCCACTTCACTTCTTTCCATACCTTCCCATCTAAACATTTCCTAACTATAAACTTAATACACTACCTCTACTGATTAACTATTAAGTTTTATAACTCAAACTTTTTAAGCTCATTATACTCAACATCAAATTAACTCACTAACCTATCACCTTAGACTCCTTAGAACTAACACAAACACTAATACCAACTACTAACACTTCCTTCTATTCTACCTATAACTAAATATTACTACATACAATATACAACTCTCCAAACACTACTTACTCAAAAAACAAGACTACATATCCAAACTTAAACACATACACTAAATCTTCTCAAAACTAACTCAAAAACAAAAACCCATTCCTAATAAATCTCCTACATAAAACTACTAACAAAACATATAAACTAAAAACTACTATTTCTATTTCATAACTCATAAACTAACCTAAACTTCTTCAAACATATAAACTATAACACTCTACATAACTCAAATTCACATCCTAACAACTCTTCTAACTCAAACTTAAAAACTACTCATATTCAAACTCACATAAACTTACTTTACTAACTATACTATTCACTTCATAAACACTATCTAACTAACTAGAAACTCAATTACATTCTAAAACTACTACTCTAAACTTAAAATTAACAAACTCACTCTTCTAAGAAACTCAATCCATACTAATTTCTTACACAAACTCTAATTAAACTAAACCACAAACATCATATAAATATAACTTCTTACCCGAACTCAAACCTTAAATAAAAAAAACTTATCACAGAAAACCTAACAACTCTACAATACAACTATACCACTACTCCATTTTTTCTAACTACTAGTAACTAACATTCATCTCAATCATACTAAACCTTACCATATAACTCCTTAACTAACTAACACAAAACTCTCAAAAATCCTCAAAAACTCTTTATCTCCCACGTACTCCAAAACTCACCACATCTCTAAAAACATCAATAACTGTCCTACTTGACTACTCAAGCCTTCATCTACCACAACATTCATTTTCTAAACTAAAACCTAAAACTACTTTTTTAACATTTAACTTATCAAATAACTCTCCTAAACTCGTTTTGCCACGCAAAACTAATCCCTTATACTAGATTAACTCAAACTTAACTTACTCCCTCAACTTCTACACTACTAATACTACACACTTCCAACATCTCATGAACTCACATACTTACATAAAACAATTACTTATAACTTAACTACATCAACTGAATAAACTTCCACTAAACATCACAAAACTCTATTCTCTACTTTTCTATACACATTCTACCATTGAAACAAACTTGACTAAACTAACGGAAATACATCTCCACTCAACTCATAAACATACCTCTCTAAACTTATCGTAAACTTCCAAAATAAACTAACTAACTTCACTAAACATTCACTTCAAACTAAAACGCATAAACGTAAACTAACTTTAAATCAAACTAATCTCTAACTACTCTAAAACCTAATCTCTTATCATCAAACCCATTTCTAACAAATAAATAAACTTAACTTTAAACATACACAAACAATCACTGATCAAATAAACCAACTCATTCTAAACTTAAACTACATTCACTACTTTTCTACTACTAACATTAAACTCAAACTAATACTTCAACCTAAAAACTAACCTTAAACTAATACTACTTGACTACTCCAAAACAAACACAACCACCCTCCCAATAAAACCAAACCCACTCAAACTAAAAAACCTCCCCATACCACACAACAAACTTACCAACCAAGGAACATCACCCCTTCATATTTAACTAACTACAAATACGAAAAACCCCTAAACAACAAACACCCAACCTCACCTGCCTACCTTTTTGATCTTAAACAACTAAAAAAACTTCGTAAATAATACTAATCTTAAACAGAATAAAACTCCAACAATACACATCATAAACTGACCTAACAAACTAAAACATACTCACTACTAACTAAAAAAAAAACTAGAAACAACTTCACAGCTGAAACTCAAAAACGTCCTTCATACATATTAACAAAAACCTTAAAGCACCAACTTAATAACTACTTATTTAACTCTAACTATAATCAACTCCCAAACTCTATAGATCAAAAGCTCAATATAACTTAACTTAAACAAAACTAAATCTAAATACCTCGCACTAACTAAAACAAAAAAACCTCCAAAACACTCAACTTAAACATCAACTAATCTATACCTACCTCCCATTATTGAAAACAAACTAATCTTCACTACATAAACTCGTTAAAGAATATCTTACTATAAACTTACTAACTTCCCAAAACAAAAAAAATCTAAAAACTAAGCTAAGAAACTACATATTCAGGAACAAAAACAACTACAACAAACTTTATAAAACTTACCTCACTATCAAAATAACTTATACTCCTAAACCTAAAAACATAACTTACTTCTTTTTTACATAATAAAACTCCTTTACTTAAACTCTAAAAACATCTACGTCAAAAACTAAAAACCGCTATTTAAAAACATAACTACTACAACAACACACGTCTCAAAAAAACACTCAATTTCAAACTTAAACCTTATCAATAACAACAATCTAAAACGTTACTCATCTACTCTCCCTCCACGTCCATAATTAAACTAATTACCATCTAACATATATAACTACTAAACTTTCCTACTCCAAAACTCATCCAAACTACTTAACTAACTTTTATCAACCATCCCTCACTCAAAGCTCACTAAAATAAACAGTACATCCATACACAAAACAATAACTACACCATTTAATGAAACATATTACATACAAAACTAACTACTGAAAAAACTACTTAAACTCCATATCCATTAAAAAACTCAACATACTGTCGTTCGAAAAACTCCCAACTTTTCTAGCTCCTACATACAAAATACCTTCTCCTTCCTTTTACTCTTAAAAACTCACGATCACTAATAACAATCCCTCAAAAACCTCCCAACTCCAACATTCACAACACTAGCCTCATCACAAATACCAAAAATCATCAAAACTCAAATAATCAACAACATTATAACCTACCATAACCCAAACTAAACTTACTACTCAAGCCTACTTTTGAACCTCTTAAACTACATTCCACACTAACTAAACATAAAATTACAATATCTTTAACACAACTACTCAACACCCCATTTCAACTACATAACAAACTCCAAAAATCAAACTCATTACTAAACCTTTAAAAACTATCTACACTACTTACATTTAAACTTACTATACCTACTACTCCACCTTTACTAAACTAACTCAACTTGACTCATTTACCACTAAACTCACTCAACTATAAATCATCCCAACACAATGAAACTGAAAAACATACTAAAGACCTCGACTAATACTCTAACAACCTATTTATAACTACAACATAACAAATCACAAGCTTAAACATTTACCTTAAAAAACTTTCATAATCTTAACAACACTCCTCTACATTCACAACTACTCACTCTCTACATTCAATCCCCCAAAACACCTAAACCTTTACAACTCTTCCAAAAACTACCTAAAATAACTAAACTAAACATACGACCAAAAACATATAAATGTACATAAACATACACTAACAAACTACTACTTGACTACTCATAAATCATATCTAAAAACTAACTGCAATAATCTCTAACTACTCCACCTAACATATCTCACTTACTAACTCTACTAAAAAACTCAAAAAACGATTATTACGAAACTTCCTCAACCTCCAATACTATAACTTAATAACAACCCAACTTCTATACTCACAATAAGACTAAACTTAAAACTAACTAAAAACTTACAAAACATACTAAAAAGCTCCAAACCCTGTCTATCGTCTCTAACAGACTCACTACAACATAAACTAATACAACTCATACTCATAACAACAATACTACAAACTTTCAAAATCACTTTTAACTACCTAAAAAAAACTAACTACTATCAAACTTTTCCTAATCTCCAACTCAAATCCTAAACTACTCACTTCAAACTACTAACCTCTCTTAAATTTAACTCAACTAACTACACAAATTTCGTATATAACTAATTTCTCTAACACCACTTACAACATATCTCTATACTCACTATACTAACGTTACTAACTGATTTTATAACTACCTTACTCAAAAACTTCAGATTCACCTACCTAAAACTTACATTAAATACAATACTTTCGCTACTAACTAACTCTTATCAATTACACACTGTAAAGTCTCATATACATAATCTAATCGCTAAACTAAAAAACTTTAAAACATTACTCTTCAAATTCTAAGTCTACTAAAACAAAACTACAACTCCATCCTTTCACTAACTATCTAATCCACAAAACAAAAATATTATAACTATTACTTTATCTAAACTTTGAAAACAAAGCTACTAATCATACAACTTAAACTTAAACTTTAACAAAACATAACTCAAACTTTCATCATAAAATTAATATTCTATCACCCAGCACACCAAATCAACATAAAAACTAAGAACTACATACACCAAACAATCATCACTACTAAACCAGCTCACAACACTAACATAAGAAACATCCCTTCTAAGCTAATTTGAAAACTAAATACACTTTTAACAATCGAATACAAACTAAACATCTAACAACTTACTTCAAGCATTCAACTACTCTACACTTTAAAACTATAAACTCCAACAACAAAACTAACTAAATACAATTAAAAACTCCAAAACTCGAAACTACATTCAACCTCCACTACAACTCACACTAACTAACAAACACACTCCAATAAAACTTACTCAAACAACTTATAACTCATTACTCTTCAACTAAAAAACTAAACAACGAACTAAACATAACAAAACAATAACACATACTACATCAAAAACCATTATACCTATAGTTTAAAACGTCAAACTAATCTTTTAAAAACATTACTACTATTTCCCACTTTGAACATAACTCTAAATCAATTACTCATAACAATAATCACTAATCAAAATCACACAAAAACATTCTCATATTCATATTAACTTCTTCAACATCAACTTACTCAAAAAAAAAAAACTTCCATCTTCAAACACCTAAAACTTTTCAAAATAAACTAACATTAACTAAACTTACTATACTCGTACCCAAAACCAACTCATTAAAAAATCCTTCACTAACTATTCACTCCCATTGAAACTTCAGATCAAACTAAACTAATCTACACTCCTAAACATCCACCAAAATCATTTTGAAACTAGCCACTACCAACATACTCATAAATACTAAAAAAAATCTTCATTACTTAACTCCAAATTTACTAATTTGAAACATTAAAAACTCTACTCGTTATCCATATAAACTTCATAATCAACTGGATTACTTAAAAAACATCTCTCCTCCCCGTAAACATATAACACTCTAAAAACTATATGCTATCTCATCTCCAAAACTTAAAACCTACTCTACTCAACATAACTTCATACTCCGAAAACTTATAATAAAAACTAAACACTTTCTTACAGTCCTTGCAATCCAATGAAACTTCACATAAACAACTCCAAAACTCACATTTAACTAAACTACCAAATATCCGTTCTTATTCTAACTTAAAAACTACTCCTTACAGTCCATTGAAACAATCATAACTCACTATCAATAACCACACTCAAACTTCAATCCTCTATAACTCAAATAAAACCTCCCACAATATTAACTTAAAAAACACTATCCTCTAAACTGTAATTCTCAACGTATCACTATCAACTTAAAAAGCATACAACACTACCAAAGTTCTCATTTAAACTTAAACATCCCAAAAACACCTCAAAACTCAAAAACTCAATACCAAAACTAAACAAAATACCTTCTCACAAACTCAGAACCATCTAATTAACATAGAACTCTAAGAAACTCAAACTCCACCATTTCTTCTATATAAAAACTCCCATACTTAAACTCTAATAACCTTCAAAACCTATAAATACATACTCTCTTTTAGAACTACTCAACACTAAATCAAACACACTAATATCTCACTACAACTCACGACATAAAAACCCTTTAAACACTTACATCTCCTTAAGAACAACACACTTACTAAAACTATACTACTAGACATAAAGACCTCATAAAAAACAAAACTCACTCTACGTTAGCTACTATTAAAAACTAATAAATCTTACACCAAAAACTCACATTCATCGCTTAAACCAAACAATCACACCATATCAAACCCTAAAACACTCTGTCAACTCAACTCACACCCTCTACTACTAAAACTAACTAACTCTACATCCAAACCGTAACACTAAACCATCCTACTAATCACATACTAAAAGTCATGAAAATCTAAAAAAACTAAAACTAACCAACTACTCAACTCTAACTATCATATACTCTACATAAAACTATAATAACACTTCAGAAACTATATTTTACTCCCTAAACTATCAACTCTACTCATGAAAACCTCTCCCAACTCAACACGTACGTAACCAAAAACTTTCTATACTATCCACTTTTTTCTATTTAATACCTCACTACTCATAAAAAACTTATACCAATAAACATCACAATAAAACACTCCCTCATACAAGCACAAATTCATATACTAACAAAAACATAAACAAAATCAACAACTAAACTTCTTAAAGTTCTAATGAAACTACTACAAACATCTTACTAAATTTCTTGAAACAACTCAAAACTTAAAACTCTATTAAAACTCTTTCCCATAAAACTAACAACTCAAAAAACTTCCTTACATACCTAAAACACTAAAAAAACTGGCCAACGTCTTATACAGAACTTCCACTAACTATACTAAACTCTAACATAAACAATACATTTGAGCAAAATCAAAATCTAAACTAACTAAACTAATACTTTAACTCACAACTAAACTAAACTCTACTTCTCTTTTCACAAATACATACAGTCAAAAAACTATAAATAACTACTACATCAAACTAACCTACTTAAATCTAAAACAACTAACAACTTACTAACTTTCTCCCATATAAACTACATATCACTTAACTTTACTCACTCTAAAAAAAAAAAAAAACATTCTTAAACAACCAAAACATAATCATAAATTACACAATCCAAACCTTCGATACATACGCTACCTAACCAACTACATAAAAAGCACTTTCATATTACCTTAAAACAATAACTACTCAGCTTCACCCTTCTTACCACTTAAAAACTAATTAAACTTACACTACCTCTCAAACTCCACTATCTACAAAACTTAAACTCTTAAACTTCTAAAAACTATCAAACTTACTCTTCCAAAACTAACTACTAAGCTTAACTCTTACAAAAAAACTATCTCTCCAAAACCTAAGACTACAATTAGGATCTAAAACTAACTCATAACTGCATCCAAAAAAGCCATCATCTCTTAGAACTCCAATAACGTAACATAAACTACTAACTTCAATTTGAAAAACTCAACACCTTCATTCATAACCTTACAATTCTTAAACTCACCATTTAAACTCGCTCTCCTAACTCAACTACTCACACACTACTATACATAACATCCAATAATAATAAATAACATAAACTCCAACACTCACATACTCCAAACTAAACAACAATAACCTAACAATTAATCTTCCTTATTCCACTCAAACACAGCCTAACTTGAAACTCCATAAAAACATGATTACACATTTATCAAAAATACCTTATCGAAGAAACCCTAAAACTAACTAACTTCTACCAAAGCATCAAACTAATAAAACTAAAACTACTTATCTGCCCAACTAAAAAAAAACTCAAAACTTATTAACACTAATCCTGAATCTCAACATACTAAACTAACTCAAACTATCAAACAAATAAACTACAACATATACATCACATAACTTCGATTTCTCCTTACATTTAAACTGTAACAATTCAACACCTTAAAACTCTTAAGCTCAAAACATACCCTTTCTCACTACTAAACATCCATCACAACAATTACGTAACTAACTCCTTATTACACTATAAACAATCACTCCAATTACAAAGAAAAACTCCACTATTTCTCTAAAATTTAAACATACTCTAATCGAAAACTATTTTTACTTCCAATTGCACTCCAACTAAATTCACTCAACTTACATTCACACTGAAAAACTAAACAATTAATATAATACCTAAGACTCACAAAAAGGAACCATACCGATAGAGAATTTCACGCTGATTCCAAATCTGAAATCCGTTTTCCAATCCGATGCTTCGTTTTGAAGCTACAGCCCAAAACGTCCCAAATTCTAACTCTGTCGTTTTTCGCCAATGTCCCAAAATCTTAAATGGCGTCTCACATCTAAACGAAGACAGATAGGAACAAGCCGATTCTTTCAGTGAATTTGTCTCACTCTTAGCTTTCAAACGAGCTATGGCACGACAAATCCGTCCACTAGAAGCCAAGATCGAAGCGAGCTGTCCAGAGGGGGGGGACGTCAGCGAAAATTTTTCTCTCCGATTGACTTGAAACTCACCATACCGATGCAGAATTTCACGCTGAATCCGAATCTGGCCTCCGTTTTCTCATCCGATGGTTCGTTTTGAAGCTACAGCCCAAAACGTCCCAAATTCTAACTCTGTCGTTTTTCGCCAATGTCCCAAAATCTTAAATGGCGTCTCACATCTAAACGAAGACAGATAGGAACAAGCCGATTCTTTCAGTGAATTTGTCTCACTCTTAGCTTTCAAACGAGCTATGGCACGACAAAATCCGTCCACTAGAAGCCAAGATCGAAGCGAGCTGTCCAGGGGGGGGACGTCAGCGAAAATTTTTCTCTCCGATGGCGTTCAAATTCACCATACCGATGCAGAATTTCACGCTGAATCCGAATCTGGCCTCCGTTTTCTCATCCGATGGTTCGTTTTGGCGCTACACACCAAAACGTCCCAAATTCTAACTCTGTCGTTTTTTCGAAAAATGTTGAAAATTTTTTCTCTCCGATTGACTTGAAACTCACCATACAGATAGAGAATTTCACGCTGATTCCAAATCTGAAATCCGTTTTCCAATCCGATGCTTCGTTTTGAAGCTACAGCCCAAAACGTCCCAAATTCTAACTCTGTCGTTTTTCGCCAATGTCCCAAAATCTTAAATGGCGTCTCACATCTAAACGAAGACAGATAGGAACAAGCCGATTCTTTCAGTGAATTTGTCTCACTCTTAGCTTTCAAACGAGCTATGGCAGGACAAAATCCGTCCACTAGAAGCCAAGATCGAAGCGAGCTGTCCAGAGGGGGGATGTCAGCGAAAATTTTTTCTCTCCGATGGCGTTCAAATTCACCATACCGATGCAGAATTTCACGCTGAATCCGAATCTGGCCTCCGTTTTCTCATCCGATGGTTCGTTTTGGCGCTACACAACAAAACGTCCCAAATTCTAACTCTGTCGTTTTTCGAAAAATGTTGAAAATTTTTTCTCTCCGATTGACTTGAAACTCACCATACAGATAGAGAATTTCACGCTGATTCCAAATCTGAAATCCGTTTTCCAATCCGATGCTTCGTTTTGAAGCTACAGCCCAAAACGTCCCAAATTCTAACTCTGTCGTTTTTTCGCCAATGTCCCAAAATCTTAAATGGCGTCTCACATCTAAACGAAGACAGATAGGAACAAGCCGATTCTTTCAGTGAATTTGTCTCACTCTTAGCTTTCAAACGAGCTATGGCACGACAAAATCCGTCCACTAGAAGCCAAGATCGAAGCGAGCTGTCCAGAGGGGGGGGACGTCAGCGAAAATTTTTCTCTCCGATTGACTTGAAACTCACCATATCGATGCAGAATTTCACGCTGAATCCGAATCTGGCCTCCGTTTTCTCATCCGATGGTTCGTTTTGAAGCTACAGCCCAAAACGTCCCAAATTCTAACTCTGTCGTTTTTCGCCAATGTCCCAAAATCTTAAATGGCGTCTCACATCTAAACGAAGACAGATAGGAACAAGCCGATTCTTTCAGTGAATTTGTCTCACTCTTAGCTTTCAAACGAGCTATGGCACGACAAAATCCGTCCACTAGAAGCTAAGATCGAAGCGAGCTGTCCAGAGGGGGGGGACGTCAGCGAAAATTTTTCTCTCCGATGGCGTTCAAATTCACCATACCGATGCAGAATTTCACGCTGAATCCGAATCTGGCCTCCGTTTTCTCATCCGATGGTTCGTTTTGGCGCTACACACCAAAACGTCCCAAATTCTAACTCTGTCGTTTTTTCGAAAAATGTTGAAAATTTTTCTCTCCGATTGACTTGAAACTCACCATACAGATAGAGAATTTCACGCTGATTCCAAATCTGAAATCCGTTTTCCAATCCGATGCTTCGTTTTGAAGCTACAGCCCAAAACGTCCCAAATTCTAACTCTGTCGTTTTTCGCCAATGTCCCAAAATCTTAAATGGCGTCTCACATCTAAACGAAGACAGATAGGAACAAGCCGATTCTTTCAGTGAATTTGTCTCACTCTTAGCTTTCAAACGAGCTATGGCACGACAAAATCCGTCCACTAGAAGCCAAGATCGAAGCGAGCTGTCCAGAGGGGGGGATGTCAGCGAAAATTTTTTCTCTCCGATGGCGTTCAAATTCACCATACCGATGCAGAATTTCACGCTGAATCCGAATCTGGCCTCCGTTTTCTCATCCGATGGTTCGTTTTGGCGCTACACAACAAAACGTCCCAAATTCTAACTCTGTCGTTTTTTCGAAAAATGTTGAAAATTTTTTCTCTCCGATTGACTTGAAACTCACCATACAGATAGAGAATTTCACGCTGATTCCAAATCTGAAATCCGTTTTCCAATCGATGCTTCGTTTTGAAGCTACAGCCCAAAACGTCCCAAATTCTTACTCTGTCGTTTTTCGCCAATGTCCCAAAATCTTAAATGGCGTCTCACATCTAAACGAAGACAGATAGGAACAAGCCGATTCTTTCAGTGAATTTGTCTCACTCTTAGCTTTCAAACGAGCTATGGCACGACAAAATCCGTCCACTAGAAGCCAAGATCGAAGCGAGCTGTCCAGAGGGGGGGGACGTCAGCGAAAATTTTTCTCTCCGATTGACTTGAAACTCACCATATCGATGCAGAATTTCACGCTGAATCCGAATCTCTCCTCCGTTTTCTCATCCGATGGTTCGTTTTGAAGCTACAGCCCAAAACGTCCCAAATTCTAACTCTGTCGTTTTTCGCCAATGTCCCAAAATCGTAAATGGCGTCTCACATCTAAACGAAGACAGATAGGAACAAGCCGATTCTTTCAGTGAATTTGTCTCACTCTTAGCTTTCAAACGAGCTATGGCACGACAAAATCCGTCCACTAGAAGCCAAGATCGAAGCGAGCTGTCCAGAGGGGGGGATGTCAGCGAAAATTTTTCTCTCCGATGGCGTTCAAATTCACCATACCGATGCAGAATTTCACGCTGAATCCGAATCTGGCCTCCGTTTTCTCATCCGATGGTTCGTTTTGGCGCTACACAACAAAACGTCCCAAATTCTAACTCTGTCGTTTTTTCGAAAAATGTTGAAAATTTTTTCTCTCCGATTGACTTGAAACTCACCATACCGATGCAGAATTTCACGCTGAATCCGAATCTGGCCTCCGTTTTCCAATCCGATGCTTCGTTTTGAAGCTACAGCCCAAAACGTCCCAAATTCTAACTCTGTCGTTTTTCGCCAATGTCCCAAAATCTTAAATGGCGTCTCACATCTAAACGAAGACAGATAGGAACAAGCCGATTCTTTCAGTGAATTTGTCTCACTCTTAGCTTTCAAACGAGCTATGGCACGACAAAATCCGTCCACTAGAAGCCAAGATCGAAGCGAGCTGTCCAGGGGGGGACGTCAGCGAAAATTTTTCTCTCCGATGGCGTTCAAATTCACCATACCGATGCAGAATTTCACGCTGAATCCGAATCTGGCCTCCGTTTTCTCATCCGATGGTTCGTTTTGGCGCTACACACCAAAACGTCCCAAATTTTAACTCTGTCAAAATTTTGAAGAAAAATTTTTTCTCGTCGATTGAGCTGGAAATCACACCACAGATGCAGAATTTTACGCTGAATCCGAATCTGGCAGCCATTTCACCATCCACGACAACATAGACGGTCGCCCACGTCAACCTAGACGGTCGCCCACGTCAACCTGGACGGTCGCCCACGTCAACCAGGCGGTCGGACCAACTCACCCGAGTCTCACACTCTGTCGTTTTCGGGGGGGGGAGTCAGCGAACAGTTTGTGAACGTGGACCCACCTGGCCGGCACACCACGACACTCTGTCGTTCCAGAGGGGGGGGACGTCAGACTCAAAGCACCACGGCGGCCGACCACGACACTCTGCCGTTCCAGAGGGGGGGGCGCGCTGTGTTTATTATGGACCTTTACTTACTACTCTCAAATTCCATTACATTTAACTCAACTTTTGGGTTGGAATGTCCCGTTGAAGATTGTGCAACCCGCAGCTCCCTTTCCAGACTAGTCAGTTACTTGGAAGGTCACGCACATGGCATTTTCCCCGAAACCATACCAGAAACATGGCTAATAAAACATGCTAAATACATATGTCTCAAATGTAGCCGCATACTCTCCACATCTCGATTCAATTCCCATGAATTGTCATGCTGTCCTTAAGGTCGTGCAGTCATGAATGACGACCGATCTACAGAAAATAGTCCTTTACCCTCTCTTGAAGACATATTGTCACTGTCACGTGCTACGCTCAAGCATGTGCCCTCTTCTGCACGACAAGCGTTATGAAGCGTTCTTTCCCATGTTCTTCGAGACGTCATTTTAACCAATAATCTTGAATCTTGGATAAAATTCTTCATGCTGCCGAAGAGTATCTTGCCTTCATGCAGACGGGCTGGTAAGAATGCTAAACGCCCTGACATCAAGATGTTTTGTCATCGATGGCGTAATGGTGAACACATGGAACTGTGGAAGGAAGCCGCTTGCAACGCTTCAAAAGACGCTACCAAATCCAGAAATCGCAAAAATTCGGATGACATGGCATTAAAAATTGCGGCTGCAGTATCTTTCGCTCAAGATGGCCTATTCGGAAAAGCCACCCGAACACTGATTTGAAACGGATTGGCACCACACTGCAAACAGACATTTGATCTTCTCCGCTGATCATCCCCAAGCGGACCCACCACAGATTCCAGAAGCAGAAGGGACACTGTTACAATTGCAAAAGACTTCGATTTATCCAAAGTGCTTCATTCGTTCCCTCTAGATACTGCTTGCGGATCAACTGGATTACGGTGCCAGCATTTGATAGAAGCGTGTGAGGCCATACTAAACACCCCTATCCTTTCATTGCTGAAAACTGTCATCAACAAGAGGTTCATCACCAAAAGAAGTTCTTCACGCTTTATCCAGTGCTAATATCACGGCTTTGAGAAAAGGAATCGATGACATCCGCCCCATAGCATCAGGCGAAATCCTCAGAAGATTGGTAAGCAAATGCGCATGCACGTTGCTCAAGTCAAAGGCTCTGAACTTCTTCAGACCTCACCAGTTCGGTGTGGCTTACAAAGGAGGCACCGAGATAGTCATTCACACACTACGGGCGGTCATCGATGAGCAATGGAACAACAGTAATTTTGGCATCCTTAGGATCGACATGTCCAATGCTTTTAACAGTGTTTCCAGACAGCTTATTTTTGATGAATGTGCAAAAGAATTCCCAGAATTGCTCCCTTGGATCACATCGTGCTATGCTGCTCATCCGACTCTATATCATCCTCTGGGTAATTTGACCTTCGAAGTAGGGGTGCAACAAGGAGACCCTCTTGGTCCGATGTTGTTTTCTTTAGCACTTAACAAAAGCGTATGTAACATCACAAAGTCAACCCCATTAGTCTTCCATTCATGGTTTTTAGACGATGGAATCTTTGCTGGTGATTAAGCTCGCTTACGTGAAGTTCTCGACATTCTTCAATCGGATACAGCGATTACTGGCCTTCAAATGAACCTAAACAAGTGCGAAGTATTCAGCAAGAGTGATTTATCCGGGTTTGAAGACAACATTATTGAATCATCAGAGCCCAATCTCGAAGTTCTAGGCTTGCCTATTGGCAGCACCTCATACTGCCATGACTTTATCGAGAAAAAGCGAAGAAAAGCCGTTGAACTCCTACAAATGTTGAAGTCAATGCTGAATCTTCAGGTTGCACTTTCAATCCTCAAGCGATGCAGTGGTTTCTGCAAAATGGTTCACATTGCGCGAACTACGCCCATCAACAAATCAAATACAGCTTTAATGAATCTCGACAACGATGTGCGGCAAGCTCTAGAGGAGTCAACTGCGATAGAATGTACAGCAAATGCATGGAAACAAGCCCAATTGCCAGTGAGGATGGGAGGCCTAGGACTGAGATCCACATTTGATCATTCTGGGGCTGCGTATATCGCTTCTCACTCATCTTCGCTGTCATCATGCTCCTCATATTTACTCGATGCCATCGACCATTACAATCAAAGAGTGCCCGACGTCAATCGCATAACATCAGATATAGTGATCTCGAGTGATCCATTCCAACAACGGCAGCTATCATCTAACATTGACCAGCGTTACTTTGATGTATTGAGATCGGATTCAAGCCCTGCCGACAACAACTGGACCACATATCTGCCCCCATGCAGCCGACTGGTTCAGAGTGGTGCCATCTCCAGGATTTAATCTCAGCTTAGCTCCAAACGAGATGCGAACAGCGCTGAAATGGTGGTTAGGTGGTGGTAGACATTTTTTATATCAGTTTGTATTTCAATGCCAAATATAGAATTTTTGTATAGATTAATAAAACGAATAGTCAAGAGGCCGGAGACTTACGAGCCCATTGGAAGGCCTTGTTTTTGACGATACGTAATAGATAATGCATAGATTTGAGGTCATTATTGCTATAATTACCGAGAGGCGAAGGCTCGAGGTTATTATGACAAATAATGACCGAAGAAATCTGTAATGCATTTGCTGTGCACACGTTGATTGCTATGTCATTCTTGTCGCTACGTCACTCATGCATGATAATCGATCTATATTACTTCTCGATCTATGTAACTAATACACATCTTCTCCAACGCGCCTGCCGTTCTGACGTTACAATTGGTGTCAGTTAAGTGGTGAAGAATCATAGCAAACTGCGATGGCTGAACTTCTACGGCAATTAACGAAGAAACAACTGCTTGAAATATGTGACACTGCATCAATTACTGTACCATCGTCGTCAAATAAATCAGATATCTTAGCCCTCATCGAGGCCCATGACAAATCAGATATGGCATCTGTGGTTAAGAAAATATGGCCTACATCTTCATAAGCTTCACCAGCTCCTGACAAATGTGTTATTCCTGCATTTACTGACTCCGATCCTACCGGCTGGTTCGACTTAGTATATCTTATGACTTCTTCTCTTGATGACGATAAACGCTGTATCAAGGTAAATTGGTAAAATGCATGAACAGATAATTTCATCTGTTACTCCAACAAAACTCACTGAAACGTTGTCTTCATCGAATATTTGGTCTAACTTGAAAGCTGCTGTTATTAAAGTAACTGTACCATCCCCTTCAGCATCAGCATCAGAGCTTATGTCACCATCAAATCGCGGAAATATGTTGCCTTCGCAATATCTGCGTTATCTTCAGCAGTTAGCTGATTGTGCCAATGTGAAGGATAAAACTGTAATACAATATCATTTCCTACGACAAATGGATGATCATGTTCGATCTACGCTTGAATCATTGCTTATGAAGGCTCCATCAATTACATTATCTGATGTTGCAGATTTTGCAGACAGTTTGTTACCACCAACACAGTCTTCCGTTGCATCAGCAGTACAATCAGAAAGTGATGACATCAAAGGTCTAATCGCCGCTCTCAAAGACTCTATGAAGGCTGAATCGAATATTCGACCGAATCGAAGGGTGCATTGGAAGGGCAGATCGAAAACTCCAGACCGTAATCGCAGAAACCGATCATCGTCTCGTGGTAGACTGTGCTATGATCACTTTCGTTTTGGCAAATTTGCACGTCGGTGTGAATCTCCATGTGACTGGTCTAGCAATGTTGCCAGAGGTACAGGCAATGATCCCAACAACACCAGCTCTACATCAAAAAACTAGTTCGCGACGGTAGCGTTATGGCGTCTTGCTTTACTGTCGCTGCAAATACCTCTACGACGCCTATCTCGTTTCTTATTGACTCAGCTGCTTCATACTCGCTTATTCCAAATTGCTTTATAAACTCAAACTCAATACATGATATTCCACCAATTCGTTTGAAAGACTGGAATGGAAAAATTACCCAGATTGATAAACGTGCTACTGTGCAATTTTCTTTCAAAGGTTCAACTCAAACGTATGAGCATGAATTCCTTATCGGTAGTATTTTGCCTATCCTTGGTAGTGATTTCCTTGCTTCAGAGGAGATATTCGTCGATAATTCCGGTTGCAGACTTTTCAATGAACATGAAACTATTGCACATGGTTCAATACTAAGAAGTGATTCATTTACTTGTTCTGTATAATTTCAAAATCCAGTTTGTCATTACATCGATACCGGTGAATCTCGCCCTATTTTTTCAAGAGCAAGACCTCTATCAGCCGCACGACTGGAATACGTTCGCAATCATTTTACCGAGCTGGAGAAGCAAGGCATCGTAGTTCGCTCTAATTCTCCCTGGTCAAGCCCTATTCATCTAATACCAAAGAAAGATTCTATTGAGTTTCGTGTATGCGGAGATTACCGAGCATTGAATAAATTGACTAAACCTGATCGTTACTCCTTACCCCATATCTCATCATTGTTGGAAGGGTGTACTGGAGAGATCTTTACCAAGCTCGATCTATGGAAAGGATTTTATCAGATTCCTATGTCTAAAGAGGATGCTGAGAAAACTGCAGTATGCACCGCAGTTGGTAATTTTCATTTTTTAAAAATGCCATTTGGATTGCGAAATGCCGCGCAGACATTTCAACGTCATCTCGATAAAATCTTATCCGGAATCAAAGGTGTTTCGTGCTATATAGACGATATCCTAATTCATACGGATAAATCTTCGCATAGTCATGTCGTTGCTACAGTGCTCAATGTCTTGTCTAAAGCCGGACTCAAAGTTAATCAAGACAAGTGTACCTTCAATCAGAATGAGATCGACTTTCTTGACTATCGGATTACTTCAACTGGTTATCGACCGCTACCCTCAACGACTGAAGACCTTCGTGAAATACCTTCCCCAACCAATTCAAAGCAACTACGACGTTTTCTTGGCTTATCAAATTACTATCATCGCTTCATTGAAAACTTTGCCACTATTGCTTCGCCTTTATATGAAGTGGTCAACAAATTCAAATGGAATGAAGAACAGGAAAAGTCATTCACTGAAATTAAGACTTTACTTTGTGAATCTGTTGAACTTGCATTTCCTAATCCCAACGATCCAATTTCCATTACATCAGATGCATCAAATGTTGCTGCTGACGCTGTGTTGCATTAGGGTGATCGTCCAATATCATTCTTCTCTCGCCGTTTTTCCAAAAGTGAACGTAATTATTCAACATTTGATCGTGAATTGACTGCTATTTTTCTCAGTATGAAGCGATATCAGCATTATTTAGAAGGCATGAAGATAATCATTTACACTGATCACAAGCCCTTGTTACACAGTTAGACAATGAAAAACCCATCGCCAAGACAACTTCGTCAACTATCATTCATATTTCAATTTGACGTAACTATTAAGCATATCAGTGGCAAGGATAACATTGTAGCTGATACGCTGTCTCGACCTTCAGTTATATGTGCTTCGCAATCAATATCACCGTGGCCAAATTCAGCAGAGATGCTTAACATGCAATCCTCGGATCCATCGTTATCTGATATTCAAAATTCATCGTTGAAATTATCATTCGTGAAAGGTACTCTCGTTGACTTATCTACAGGTTCTCCTCGTCTACTTGTTCCTAAATCTCTACGCTACAAAGCCTATACTGACGTTCACAATATGAGTCATCTCGGATTCAAGAAGACATGATGCAATGAGACTACGTTATATCTGGCCTCAAATGCGTTCAGATATATCCAAGTGGTGCAAAGAATGTGATAAATGTCAACCGAACAAAATAACACGCCATACAAAGTCACCAATAAAGAAATTCGCTGAAACTACTTACCAATTTGAGAAAATTCATCTTGATTTGGTTGGTCCATTACCCCAAAGTCAAGGTTATCAATATCTCCTAACCATCATTGACCGACATACAAAGTGGCCTGAAGCATATCCTTTACGATCAATCGTCACAGAAACAATCTTACGAAAACTATTGGGATTTATTTCAACCTATGGTGTTCCAAAATTCATCGTTACAGACAGAGGCACGCAGTTCACTGGCCATCAATTCTCCCAATTTTGTGAAAAGCATGGAATTATTCTACAACATACTACTGCATTCCATCCACAGTGTAATTGTAGAACGATTCCATCGTACCTTAAAAACTTCACTACGTTGTTCAGACTCATCTTGGACAGATGCACTTCCTTATGCGTTACTCGCTTTACGTAATGCTGTAGACTTAAATGGAATATCACCAGCAACAAGCCTGTTTGGAAGACATCTTCGACTTCCGAATGAGTTATTTACACCGAAGGCTGCCCAACCATTCAAACCACTGGTTCGACAAATGGTCATTCCATATTCTCCTTTTGTTCATCCAGAACTCAAGACATCACAATTTGTGTTTCTCCGCCGTTCAGTTCCAGCTCCGTCTCTTACTCCTCCCTATACTGGGCCTCATAAAGTGATAAATCGCACGGACAAAACAATGACCATCAATTTAAATGGACGTCAAACTACCGTGTCCATTGACCGTCTCAAGTCAGCATTTGTTTCACGCGACCATCGTCAGAAGACTCAAAATGGTAATTCAACTGATTCTCCTCATATGACTTTGAGATCTGGTCGTCATGTTCATTTAAATGCTATTTCGATTACTCATGAGTTTTGATATGTTGCCAAGCCTGTAGCCACATCTTACTCTTCAGTTTGACTATGTTTCACATAGTGCAGTTATATTGTTGAGCATATTTTCTATGCACCTCTGCATTCTTTTCAAAAGTATGTGTTATTCCTCTTCGCTTTTGATAAATAGCCTATGTTTAACCCTATTATTCACAACCTACATATTGATGTTTACACTCAGATTTTATGTAGGTATGGTTTTTTTATGTAACTCCGTTTTTTGGATTGGGGGCCTATGTAATGCATTTGCTGTGCACACGTTGATTGCTATGTCATTCTCGTCGCTACGTCACTCATGCATGATAATCGATCTATGTTACTTCTCGATCTATGTAACTAATACACATCTTCTCCAACGCGCCTGCCGTTCTGACGTTACAAAATCTATGCATCATCTGTTATAATGCATGACTTTTTCCATAGAAGTCTGCACCAGGTTAATAATTTCCAACCAGGAAAATAATTACCTGCTTCGTGGAACTTGCCAACCTGTGGACATCGAAAGCCTTACAAAATCATGCATTATAGATTATTATTAGTTAAGTAAACGCACGAAGTTATGTAGCTGGTGAAGTTCATTTCAATCTGCCATCAGGCACCAGCCTCAACACAAGACTGTTCTAAAATTAGACAACATAAAATGATGTTTGAGGGAAGACATAGCAAACCAAAGTGTGTGGCAAACTGTGATTTGCGAAGAGAAGCAATGTAAAGGCGAAAAAGAATGATTTTATCCAGTCTCCTTTGTTGCGAAGGACTGATCAACGATTCAAACTTTTTGCAATGCCTGAAGTCTCACTTTTAGCGTAGATTGCATATCGCCTGCGTAAGTCAAACCAGTTTTAGAGCGCAATATTCTCCCTCAAGTGAGACATCTAGCTCATGTCCATTGGATTCAGGACATGATTCAAGACCTTACTGAATCAAAGACCTGACTTCCAAAAAGTTGAAGGACACGTTACCCAATGAGGATGTCGACGAATAGATGAGCACTCAGATTACAGCCATATGTATGGGAATAATGCAACGAAGAACCTTTTCTGTCGCAAAGTAGGTACTACAATTTCAATTAAGTTGTCGACTGTTATCCAGGGTTGCCGTGGGTATTGGGATTCTGTGGGTATCGTGACTAAATTTGAAAGTAGCATAGCCTTCTAATTATCCAACAGAAATTTACAAGTAAGGTCTCATTTTGAATCCAATGCACATCTTTATTACCATGATCAAAATTGCAATGATTGCATTTAAGGATGAGAGTATATTGTTCATGCAAAGCAGAAGAACTCGAAAGCCAAGAAACTTGATGAAATAACAACAACTGAATGGAAAACTAGCATACTTCCGTATCTTTACTTAAACGATCATCATCATGGCGAAGTTTTCTGCTGCAGATTATCACACAACATCAATCGGATGATGACTGGATCGACCTTGAACAATCAAGGCTCATAACCGAACGTCAGAAATTTCGTATTTTCCTGTTTCATTTCTTACAAGGTCTCCACTTCTCTTCCAAGTTAAAGAACCCCTAACATTTTCATTCAGAAATATGTCGTCACACTTACATGTACATTTGACCACTAGACTACATTCAGTGTGTTCATGATCGATCATTGAGCTCAATATGCTCACTCCATAGCGCGCACTTGACCGATTCCATGGTGCAAAACCTATCATCTACCCGGACTAGAAAATGCAGCCGTCGTTCTGACTGAATTTCAATTAAGATTAGGGCCTATATACTAATCTAAAAGCGACTTTCTAAATGTCGTCAGTGGTATAGAAGTCAGTGCAAGGACATTGGTCAGTGATTGTGTAACGAAAGGTTTCATTACACCAAAGACATCCTATTACACCCCTGAGAGGTCATCCGAAAACTTTATCTTTTTCTGCTGTTCCTATTTGCATGTGTGACTCACATATTCTACAATAATTCATGGTGCTTACTCTCGCAACACACCGGTACGTTCTGATTGGGCGGGGATCGGTGCTCAAAAATTAGTCAAAATAGATCGTCCTGCTTCAGATGTAATGGGAAACTTACACTCACACTAGCAACAAAAGGAAAGCTGTGAGAAAAACCGGTACCTTAAGTTAGTTTAAAAAGGCAAAATTCTGCACGAAGATCCATAGAATTAAGTCTATTTCGCTGCTGAAGAACCTATAGGAATAATAGTCGAATAGTCAGAACATACAGGTAGTTTCTTTTCACAGTGATCGATAACTTAAGATCGAAATTTCTTTTGACTCGTTCGTAGACAAGTAGCAAAGCAGACGGCATCTCCGGTTGCCTGAGGGAAACGT
Organism: Prostheceraeus crozeri; assembly: GCA_907163375.1. NCBI lineage: Eukaryota > Metazoa > Platyhelminthes > Polycladida > Euryleptidae > Prostheceraeus > Prostheceraeus crozeri. The sequence goes on from CAJQUW010000101.1 coordinate 28,819, forward strand.
GTTAAGAAATTTATACAGTCTACGCTTTCATTTTGAAACTCCACCATTGAGTGATGTACATGTATAGACTTACCAGATTTCTAGAGACTCTAGCCGAGACATTTTCATCTTTTTGAGCGGTGAATCCGGAACCGAAGTTGCGACATTGATGAATAGTCAAATTATTACTTTTGAAAAGAGAAAAATGTTGAAATTGTGGCCTATAAATATGATTTATTTTAGATACTGAGCATCATTTTCAAAAACCATTTTCAAGTGCTCATATTCATTTTGAAGCACTGCCTCATAGGTGCTACCTACTTGCTACTCAAGATGATAATCAGCAATATAAGGTAATAATAAGGTAAATTCAGATGAAAAAATCAAAATTTAAAGTACTTCATTTCATCAAAAACTAACCGGGACAAAAGTGACAACCGGCCCGGACCCCGGGACGTCTGGTAAGTCTATGCATGTACATGTTCTGTATGATTGCGAAGAATGGCAGTGCTGCAATTGTTGTTTATGACGAAAATTACATCCAGGGTGACAAACCTGACCAGTCACCATGTATAAAGGCATTTGATTAGAACGACTACTTTTGACTAAGTCAACCAATATAGTCAAACAATGTTAATTGGTACCCGCTCTTTGATGGCCTGGCAGCAATTGAAGAGCCATTTCAACACAAAAGCATTCGTCTGAGTTCGGCTGTGTTACGAAAGTAGTACATGAAATGATAAAGTGACATAAAAGAAATTGCAGTGAAAATCATTGTGTTGTAATCCAATCATCAAGGGCAGCTGCCGGATCGTATCATGTTCTAAGCTCCACTGAAGTTGAAATATCGGATGTCAGTTATTCCATCATGAGGAAAAGTAGCATATGAATTAGGTGTCTTATCCTGTGGGGTATGAGGATTCCGTGGGGACATCCACATGTTTTTCTGTGGGAGTGGGGTGGGGACTAGGGTTTACAATCACGAGCCGTTTTCCCAATCCCGGGATTTTCGAGACTGGATGATAGCAATCCCGGTATCCTGGGATGTCGATCAAGATTTATATAAAATCATCTCAAATCATCAATTTTCAAGGAATATTTCAAAAGACGTTACCTGGTTATGAAATGTATATCTCTCATAACTACGTGAAACTAGTCAACTCTTAAAAAATATTGGCGATGCAAGGTAAGACCGAATAAGACACTGGATTGTGTCATCAGTCATCACTCAGTCTCGACCGTAATTTTGTCATGAACAGACCGGCCGCCGAGAATGCCCTTTGGGATTCAGCCGATGTTGGAGGTATGGATTCCAGGACATGCTTGACACGCTTGAGGATCATTCCTTTCTCGAGTTATGCTGAACTGTTGTAGTTCCATCCGAACCAACGATACAAGGGTTTCGATTTCGTGAAATATGTCCAAGCTTGACTCATTTCGTCGATCGAAGCTTACAATAATCAAAAACTAGAGCACACCTGTCACTACGACTTTACGACTTCAGTCACTCAGAAACACTAACGCACTATCATGAACAAATCAGGTCATGTTTATGTCCTCATTTGCTTCACTTTTGAAAATTTGATTTCAAATCCTAGATAGAGTGCGTGCATGATAATGTCGGATATTTTGGAAGTGCTGCAAGCAAACCGGCTTGTCAGTCGCCATGCCAAAATTATTTACTCAGCTTAACAATTGCTGAAATGGCATAGATATCCTGTGATGCATTCATCTCTGACCAGCTGACTCTGCTAACATAGCACGTTGGCTATTTATCAAAATCAAAACATGAAAAAGTATATATTTTCAAAAAAAGGCCCTTGACTTCCTCACCATGTCATTCAGAACTGCGGGTCAATTTTTCAAATGTCTCGAAATTCCTCGAGATCTCGAGGACGTAATCCCAGGATTTTTTATCTCGAAAATAGGGTCGAGATCGCGGGATCCCGGGATTGTAAACCCTAATGGGGACTCAAATTTCAATCTCCACGGCAACCCTGCTGTTATGTATGCGGACAGTGGTGACTGCTGTTGTTTCTTGCCCGACAATAGCATGGATATACCAATGAAACTAGAGACTCCCAGCGAATAGAAGTCCGCAATCACTTTCCCCAACTATTTTTGTATCAGCTGGATTTCTCTAGTGTGACTGCGGTCCGTGGAAAATGGAAGATGGACGATCGAAGGCGGAATACGGCAGGTGAAAATTGTGTCTAGTGTTTACAATCCCGAAACAAAAGACGCGCGCACGAAAGGGTGATGCAGCTATTCTAGTTTTAGTACAGTGTGGGAAGCTTTCCGCAGACGGCGGCTAGCTCTATAGGAATTGTTCAGTGCTGCGGATGAAAGTAAACAATGTCAGCTAGCAGTGCACATGAGTACGGTTTGGTGTAGTGGTGGATTACGTTATTAATTTCCCTGATTCTCTAGCACATATGGATGAATAGGAAGACTTCCACTCTATTCCATCAATTTTGTCCTCAATTGTTCAAATAGTTCAATGTGAATATGAACGGCTGAAAAGCGTAGACGAGGTGACGGGATTTGGAGGACGTTTTTTGGAGTGTTTATCATAGACTACACCTTTCAATCTAACATCTAATGGATTGGTTGGCTATCATTAAGATTAGTCTCGGAAAATGAAGTAATTGTGGCAGTGCATTAACCGTCCATCGGTCATTTATAAAGACAGTTGTTGGTCAACAGCGCTTTTCAGAACTGTGTTGGATCAGGGTCGTTTCACAACTTCTAGCTATGCACAGAATGATAAAAATGTGATGATATAGTCACAATCAATTCTCAACTAGATTTTCATCGAATGCTTTGTGTGTCTAAAGGACTTGGTGACCTGAAATCATATTTCTATCATGAGTTAGCCTCTTGTCTTCCGTCTCTTTTTGAGATTGGCCAGTTGAATGGGGCCTAAGTGGGGCCGCCGACGAGAACTGGAGCCCATGGGCCGGTGTATCCTCAATGTGTCGACAGATTTCCAATTACAGGTCAAAAATCACTCAAGTCTACTTACTCTTGCGCACGTCGATTGATTTTTAATTCATCATTCCGTAATTTAGAAGATGATCGTTTGATTCAAATTCAAATTGAAGGTACGGTAATTTTGATTGAAAAAGACTATGCATGTTCAAAAATAGTCATCTCGTATGCTAATTCAGGTCCAATTTTGGTTTATAAAAATTAACTGTATGTAGGCCTAGGCCCATAGAGTAAGTATATTAGGTAGAGTGGTAACTCCGCATTTATTAAATCCCCAATGTGTATGCACTTTCGATTTTATTAAATGAACTCAAGGGAGATACATGTGGTAGTGGTATATTGTCACCAAATGTGTGATATGCACATTTTTGCATGTCTGCAGAAATTACAACGGAATTGAGTGATCATGATTGTAATGCAGAAGGAGTGATGGTATTTCATATATTCTCATGACAGTCTTGGAGATTTAATGTATAAGGTTGTTGTATATTATGGTCAAGCTCTCATACTCTGTTAAGAATGTAACGTGCATCCATGTCACTGTCGTTGTAGTAAGTAGTATATCTGCTCTTCACTATTTGTCTATAGAAAAGGTTAATCGCTTTGTTGAATTATTTGTACGTGATCGATTGAATGTTATTCATGCTGCATGTCACAATAAAGTTTGTCGTCCGTCCGAGCGGTTGTTCTCTACAAGCTATCACGGCCTTTTTAAATCTGTCGAGCCACATATTGATATCTTCGGCTGGATCCCCTTCGAACCTCTTCACTACATCAATCAACTTTAGAGACATAGCCATGATACTACTTACTACAACGACAGTAACATGGATGCACGTTATATTCTTAACAGAGTATGAGAGCTTGACCATAGTATACAACAACCTTATATAATGTTTGTTGAATGAGAAATTCGATGGGTTCCTATTACTTTCATGCTCAGCCTCAAGAGTATTTTCTTAAGCGTGATCATATCACAGGCAACCTGCCACTGGCACATCAAAATCACACAATCAGCAAAGACAGTTACTTCATTCAACTTTGAAAGAAGTAAATGGTTCCACATCACTATTCAGATTCAATAAATAAAACATGAACAAAGATATCTAACACTACTTGTTTATTTGAACATGAATTTAGTGATCGAATCATAAAATCATGCCGGTGAAAATTGAATTAAAAACTTGAAATTTCAGCCAAGAAAGCACGAATGAGATCGCGACTTTTTCATGAAGACTTTCGCTATTACAATTCATGAAATTCCCTTGATAATCAGCTTGATTTCCGCTTAGTTAGGATGCTTATTAGCAAATATTTATTCCTTTTGATATCCAACTTGTTTCATACAACTTATTTAGGAGAGTCATCTCGGTAGTATGTAAATCGTCAAATTTTGACTTTCTTCAAAAGTGCTTAAATAATTTTTTGGACCACGGGAACGTAATCTCCGCAAGAAACTGAATCTTTTGATATAAAAATTTTCACTGTATACAGATACTTCTTTGAGTCAACACTCTACCTACATATTTACTCTATGCCTAGGCCTATATATTTTCAATGGGACATTTAGAGGACTTTGATTAGATTTGAACAGATCTGTAATGGCTGATGCGGGACGAACTGCGCTAGTAGTGAAAAAAGCATTACAAATCTGCTGCTACAGCCAGAAAATGGTGAAAGACACCACTACTAGCTTATTGTAAAACGCCTTCTGTTTCAGGTAAGCAAAAAATAATATATTGTGATAATGAACTAAAATAGCCCAAAATCATTTCTAGCCACACGCGGTGTAATTAATGATTGTCGTGATGCTTTGCGCCGTAATCGTTGCTACAGATGTACTTGCATATGCGATTTAAAGATGCACACTTAATTAAGTGAACTACATCACAAGATGCAGGTAGAATGAATTGTCTTCCTATTCCAACCTTCGAGTATCCAACAGCATAGTAATAGCGTATACTGTAAAATCATTCTAACTGAATTCTGTGATGTGGTTGTCTATTAGGTATTTGTATATTACCCAGAAAAAGATTAAAAGATTCAGATGAACTGGACTAAAATGATTATTGATGAAACTAAGGCATGTTGATGCAGAAAAATGACAAATTGATATAGGGTCTATGTGTCAGCACTCAAAAAATGATGTCTACTAAACAAACAAGCGGTTTAAAAATTCCTAAAGTGGAAAGATTGGGTGAAAAATATATCCCTGTTTCCCAACAATTGAGACAATTAGAATTAATTCTGTCAAAACACAAGCTAATTCAAATGGCCACAATAAAATCAAAATATGTTTATATCTACACTGGTATAATAAAATGTGGGTTGACCTGCATGTTGTTATGAAACCCACGTTTTACTTTGGAGAATGAGCCCCCATATGTCATTTAGTTTATGTGTAGCTAACTCAAGATAGCGGGAGGCCATGATGATAAAAAAGCTGAAGACAAAAAATTAATAGCAAGATTCAGCTTGAATGTAAAAAAAATAGTAAAGGAAATAACAGAGTTTCATCCCCAACGAATTCAGTTTCTGCCGCGGCAGAGTAAGTAGCATGCCTCCGTTAGCCGCCTAAAAATTCGTTTTGCAACAATTTTAGCCCCCTTACCAAAAAATCGTTCCCGCGTGCCTGTGTGTAGCCTATGATAAACACTGCAAAAAACGTTTGATCATGAACATTTTGCAAGTGAAGTTTCCACTCACTGCCAGCAGCACGGTCATTGGTTGAGAGCGTCAGCTGATTTACGCACGCACCAATAGGGTATCAGACATCATCAAAATAGACCTCGGAAACCTCATGCAGTATGGCATCTTTGGGAGGCTGTTACTCAGAGAGCAAATGACGGATTTACGGTGACTTTTGATATGTTAATAAGCAGAATCTAAACTACGTGTATGCCAATTTTCAGGGTATTTCAGGCATGAAATTACCACGAATTTTGTCGTGGACTATGATGTCATCCACACTCTATGATATCATCCCTTTTAGTGAACTTTTGTGTCTGATGATGAAAATTTTCATAGTAAAAGACTATCAGCAGCAGCCTGGCTTATAATTTCCATCTTAATAGAATACTTGTGAATGATGCTGCTTAAAGAGAATTATATCTTCGTCTGTATGCATACGCGGTGATGAAATAGTGGAAGAAACAGCGATGATATTTCATTTACATGCACATACGACGAATAGCAGTGCCAGCAAATCGTTTGCATGAATACTTAACACTCCCTGTTCACGCATACGTGTGAATCAGTGCAAGGCAGGTTGAATTGAAATGAATCGCTTCGAATTTGTGCCACCAGAGCGTTTTTGTCCGGCAGTCAGAGCGTTCTTTAGCGGGGAACGAGGCCAAAAATGAGACTTTCACAGAATGATGCACACCCCTTATGCCTACTGCGAATCTGCGCGTCTGTCGAGTTCTGCCTGGTTCCCCTTCTTATAAGACACGAGTAATGGGCAAAAGACCGTTCCAAGACACCATAAAATTCAAAAAAATAGTATCTTTAAAAACGACTAAATTTATCAATTTATGTCATTATTTCAGGTTTTTAAGACCTAAATTCATGAATTTAGACCGTTCCAGGACACCATAAAATTAAAAAAAATGGTATCTTTAAAAACGACATAAATTCATGAATTTAGACCCTTTTTCAGGTTTTTAAGACCTAAATTCATGAATTTAGTCGTTTTTAAAGATACCGATTTTTCTAAAAAATTGTACTTTTTAAATGGACTAAATTCATGAATTTTGGTCATTTTTCAGGTTATGAAGACCTAAATTTATAAATTTGGGCGTTTTTAAAAATACCCAATTTTTCAAATTTTTCAAAATCTCAAATTTGAGAATTACAATTTTCTCGCTTAAATCATGACCGTTCCAGGACACCGAAAAAATCAGAAAAGTTGAGAATTTCAAATTTGTGATTATGATCATTTTCTTGCTCAAATCATGACCGCTCCTGGCGTTCTTACAATTTATCTACTGCTTTGCACTCAGATGAACACTCAATTGTAGAGAACATCTGCTTCTCGCATTTATGAATAAAAGGCATTTCAGTGTAAAGAGCTGTGTCCTCCAACTCAAACATTTGAAAGGAAACAATGTATGAAAGAACAAACAGCTGCTACACCCACTTAGACATTTGTAAGACGTGGAATATATAACCAGCAAATCCTACTCCAGCTACAGTGCCGTGAAACAATACACAACAATAATAATCGATATGGCTATTTCAAACAATTGTGCTGAAGACTTATTTAATTAAATAGTGTTTCTTGTCAGTGAAGGTTGTGTCAAAACGCTCTTGTCATATGTTTCTCAAAATGAGATAAGATTAATTTAAAGATAGAAGAAAACAATCGTTGCCAGGGAGGATGAGAAAATTACGAGAGGAATTGAAGAGGAATATATTTTGAGAGGCATGAATTTACAGATTCTTTGAGTGATTTCATAGAGCCAAAATGGAGAAGATAATACAATTGTAAACTACGCAAATTCTCGTTGCATGAAAAAAGAAACATATCACTCAGTGTTATGTGTAAAATTTTTATCGGTAAGCACATCAACTACTATCTCTTTGTGATAATGACAAGACATATTTTTATAGTGATCAATTACCGAAGTTTCATTTGTTATGAAATTAGGTAAATTAGCAGACAAATTTCCTACGCTTTGTTGGGTGTCTGTTTCTCTTGTACTTTAAAAGTCACGACCTAACGTTATCGGAAGATTGACTTCATTGTGTAAAGCAATTGTGTGACATTCTAAATGATTTCATTCTTCTCCCAAACAATGGTGCGTCATTTAGCGACAATACCGCGCTGACATATTCAATGGAATTTGGATGTTAAACTCCGCTATTGTTATTGCGATACGGCCGCACGACACTTTATTTTCAATGTTAGACCTATGCTATTTCATTATATTCTCTTGAATAATGGTGCGCCATTCAGCTAAAATACTGCGCCATTCAACTAATCAAATCAACGCGTTAACATTAGACGCGCTGTGAAGAAAATTTATCATTCTTGAAACCCCTCTGTTTTATATGCAATGTTATTTCCTCTTGCACATGTAAATACAATAGAGTGTTTCAACCAATGAAACCTTGTCCACCCGTGGACAGAAATCCCATTGTTTAGAAAACTTGTATCTGTCTGTTTTATATGCAATGCTATTTCCTGTTTTATATGCAATGTTATTTCCTCTTGCACATGTAAATACAATAGAGTGTTTCAACCAATGAAACCTTGTCCACCCGTGGACAAATTTACATGTATTTCAATGTATCCAAATTGAATGTATGCAAAGTGGATGTAACCAAATTGAAATATCCATGTGTTGTTTTTAATTTCTCATTTACGGGAATATAATAGAAACATTTTATCTTCTATAAAAATGAGAAACATTAGAGACTTCCAAAAAATATACGGCAAACAAACTACGAATTTCGATTTAAATGAGATTGCTAAGCAATTGGGAATAAAGAATTTTCACATATTGATGAGTAATGAATTACTATTGATAAAAGATGTACGAAACACTAACTCCACTAATACAATGCAACAATGTAACGTTTTAATTTAATCTAAATTAAATCATTTCAAAATCGAATAAGTAGTAAGGAAAGACATCATTAGAGAACAGTTTTAAATCAATACCCCCCAAGTAGTAAGGAAAGTCATCATTATGAAACAGTTTTAAATCAATACCCCCCAAGTAGTAAGGAAAGACATCATTAGAGAACAGTTTTAAATCAATACCCCCTCCCTTCTGACTTCTAGGGGTCCCTTAATAAATTTTTTTATTATAAAATGGGCAACATAAATGAGTTTTTGAAATTATATGGAACGCAAACGACAACGAATTTCGACCTAAAGAAAATCGCAAATCAATTAGGAATAAAGAATTTTCATGTTCTAATGAAAGAAGAATTACAATTCCTAAAAAATAAGCCAACATGAACCTTCAGTTCCCGGAACAAAGTTCCATCAATAACTATAAATTTCATAACAAATCTTCATACGTCAGATGAAAAAGGTGTACATTGGTCAGCAGGACAAAGAAATATAAACTGTTCTAATTATTATTTTGTCCGCCCGGAGGCTGAGAACTATTGGTTCGACTCATACGGACTTCCACCTACGAATGAAGTAAGAGAAATACTTGGCAATGGAATTTATAATACATTTCAAATTCAAAAACCGGGAACAACTTATTGTGGTCAATTATGTCTTTATGTTTTATTTAAATTACAGGAAGGAGTACCATTTCTAGATATTATGTTAGAATTGAACGAACCGTAGGTTCTATGGCTACGCCTAATGAAAATAATGATAATTAAAAATCAGTTCGTTGTAATTCATTTTGATAAAAATGGCCTCTGATATCTTCATTATCTAAATCTTTGATTTCATAAGTAATCGGATAAGTTTGATTTATTTTACAAACTTTAAATATTTCTTTAGTCCAGTAACCGACGAAGCCTTTTTCAAATTTATTCTTATACTTAAATATTCTAACTCTATCTCCAATTTTAAATTTCGGCTTAAGTTTCTGCAAATTCGGATTACTCTCATTCAAATTATTATTTTCGTTCGAATAATTATTCTCGAATATTTTTTTTCTTATCAAATCAGGGTCGTCAGAAGCATTCTTTGGAGTTTCTTCAATACCAGAATGAACTTTATTATTGTACTCTTCTACAATTCCTGGTAATATCTTCAACCATTTCTGATTTCTTTGCTCAGTAAATTTCTTGAATAATTTATTTTTTAACGTCCGATTGAATCTTTCTATCACTACGGCCTTCCCTGCATTTTCAGTTGAATAAACAGTTTCAAATAGTGGCTGAACGTTTCGGTTATAAAATTCCGACCCTTTATCAACAAACAATTTTTTTGGTTTTCTATTACTTTCTTTAAAGATTTCTTCAAACGCATATTTAACTGATAGACCACTTTTATTTTTTAAAGGCTTTACCCAAGCGTATCGTGTATATAAATCTATAACGGTCAATGCGTATTTGTAGTCCCTTTCATTCGGCATATGAATAAGATCAGCACTCCAAATATCATCTTTATTAAATACTTTTACTTTCAATAAATATTTAGGCCTTCTATATTCCTTGTGGATTTCGGACGCGTAGGTTCGAGCGTTGCTCTCAGACAGCTTTGCTGTCGTTTCATTTAAACCCTGGCCGAATAATATTTTAGCTTGTAAAGCTTTCTTAACAAACATTCTTTCAATTTTTTCTCTAAATGTAGGATTTTGAATATTATCTAATTCTTGTATCATCTTCTTATCAGCTGCATGTCGAGAACTTAGATCATGTTTTCGATAAGCTAAATCATGCCTGTAAGCTGCGGCATCTACTCTATTTATCGGTTCTTCACCTGGTTTCGGATTATTATTCTCATCTAGTCTTATATCTAATCGAGTTCCTGGACCGGTATATGAATGACCAGGAAGATGTTTTTCTTTCGAATATTTACTCCAAATAAATCCAGGAAAGTTTTCTAATGCTTTTTGTATGTCACCACCAATATGCTGACAATTTGAGTTTTTATTTTTGTTTAATAGATAATTTAATAAATCTAAATTAGAAATTTTTAATTTAATTAAATTTTCGGAATTTGTAGAATTCATTTTAAAAGATCAAAAAAGTTTTAAAAGATAAAATAAAATAAATGTTTTACCTTATGGACCAAAGGTCCTGAGGTTATTACCGAATCATACTAGGACTTAGATATATTCCAGAACCATCTTTTGTTTCTTTAATTTCAATTAAATCATCAACATTGTGGAGAATATTTTTAAGAACTCGTTTTCCTTCATCAACTAATTTTAATTTACTAATAAAATTATCTACTATTCCTTCTCCCCTAGCAACTTTCTCTAACTCCCTATTATGACGTTTTTGTTCTTCTAATGCTGCCTTCTCTGATTTATTTTTATTTACTGCTTGGACAATACCAGCTGTCCCGCCTGCAACACTTCCTGCTGCTGCTATGCCACCTATTATTAGTGGAATTAATGGGAGAATCCCGCCATTCTTTTCTTCTTGTAATTGAATATTCTCTATCATTGGTTTACTTATGTAATACTTTTTTTTGTTAATCGTAATAGTTTTAGGGTATTTTATTCAACAATATTACGTAATTTTAATTCAACAGTTTTATTATTATTACTTTTCGCTTGCGACATTTTTAATAAAAAAATTTTAAGTTATGAAAAATTTTTAATCTCTTCTAGTTATGAAAAATTTTAAGTTAAGAATTTTTAATCTATTCTAGTTACCAAAAAAAATTAAATTAATTTATTCTAGCCATCTTTCCATTAGGAATTTCAATAGAATATTTTACATCTTCTAGCAATAAACCATAAGCCATCAATGAAGTTGTGGAATCTTTCTTTTCAATATTAATTGTTACATCACAACCAGTCTTGATAATATCTTCAGATTGTGCACTTAAATCGAAACAGGAAACAGGATATAAATGTTTCCAATCTCCATGAGTTAATTGTGGTTCAACTCCAAATTCTATACAAAGATTTCGATAAGAATCATATCCTTCCATAAATTGATTATTGGTATCATCGAATCTTAATGGATCAATTGGATAACGGGTTTGACTTAATGAAACTTGTAAACTTCGAATTGTATTAATATGAAAAAGATTGTTGTTCTTTTCGAAACTTGGAGAATTGTTTCCTTGAAAAGTTAGTAATAAATATCTTGGAGTATTCGCAGTTCTAGTAAAATGCCAGTTAAATCTTTGTTCGGAAAAAGTTACTGAACTAGCAGTACGCTTTAGAAAATTTACTGGAATTGGTTTGTTAGTATTTAATCTTTTTGCAATAGCTGTTTCAATCTCTAAACTAGGAGTAATATGCTTAATCCACCATTCAAGTCTATCAATTTTTAAATATGCTTTTTTTCCAGTCTTACCAAAAAAGATTAATTCATTATTTGCTGTACGATGAATTATTAATTTAAATTTTAATTGATATGATATTTTATCATAATCTAAATATCCGAATAATGGAGACAATGACCAATTTACTGTCTGTTTACTTTTCTTGTTAAATTCACGTCTTTCTTTATATGCACTATTGTTTGTTTTATTTAAATGTTTTGCAATATTTTCTACATCTTTTGCAATTCCTGCTGCATCTGTTCCAGCGTGAGTTAAATCATCAACAATTATGACATCATCAGTATCAGGAAACCAACCTTCGATTTCATACTTTTATTATTTTCACCAATTGTTACAAATCTAAGCATTGTATCAATTACACCTGGAGAATCACTTATTGTTTCTATATTTTGAGTTGCAACATCTAAACGCATTTGTGGAAATAATCTTGGGAAGAAATTATTCTCTAATGCAATATTATCGTTATCTGGTAATGGTGTTGTAAAATTGGCATCACTATATAAAGAATATTCACAGTGTAAAAATGAATCAGATAGATATATATAACTTTGTTGATTATCAACTTCAAAAATTAAATCACCTCCAGTATTCACTCTACTGGAAGATCCGGGATTCATAGCAATTCTTATATAGTCATTCTTTTTTTGATTGCAACTGACGAACGGAGGATCGTCTAATCTAAATTTATTTTCGATAAGCGAAGACATTTTTATAAAAAATAATTTGACTTTTTTGTTTTTCTCATACACAGAAAAAATTTTTACTAAAAAAATTACTAAAAAATTTTACTAAAATATAATTTTAGAATTTTGCTAGACCAGCTCCGCTACTAGCTTTTTGCTGGTTAGACCGAAGGTTTTACCATTACCTCTTATTTCTTCAATTGAACGAACCGTAGGTTCAATTGAACGTTTTATGGCTACGCCTGATTTCTTCTTATGTTTACTATCAGACGGAGCTCCGCTCCTCAAGGTTTCCCCAACAGCTATGTTAGCAATTTTGTTTTTTGTTTCCTCTGAAAGTTTTTTTAAATTTTTTAGTTCTTCGGAATCATTCCTAAGTTTGCGAATAGCTTCTAGTTGTTTTAATTCGTTTTGAGACTTGACAGCATTTGATATTGCACTAGCTGTACTACCTATAGCAGCTGCTCCTTTTGCAGCAGATGTAATCAAATCTTTATTATTTTTAATTAAGTTAACGATACTTCCAATACCAGAGAAGATCCCAGCTCCTTCCGTGTGAACGGCACCTGCGGTGCCTAGGAACTTTTGTGTTCCGACTGTTTCTCTATTATCATAATGATAAACAGGATTCATACGTGGTTCATGAGAAATTTTTTGATTTGAAGCAAAATGTTTAAGATTGTGTTTATAAATTATAGGCATTTTTTAGGATTAAATTTGACTTTTGGGAAAAAATATTTACGTTAATATTTGCGCTAAGATTTACGTTTGTGAATGGACAACAACTTCGAGATAACTTTATTAATTGACTGTTGCACTTTATCTATTGCGTCAAGCAGCGTGTGATGTACTTTAATTTCTTTTCTATTAACTTGCATTTTCTGCTGATTAATCTTCAACGCCGTTTTAAGTGCATTTAACTTAATTTTAAGAACATCTAATTGTCTTTTAACAGAATCTAACTGTTCTTTATTTTCTTTATAGAGTATTCTTGTAAATTTTTCTTTAATTCATTTTCTAAATTGATTTTAAGAGTTTTCATTTTATCAACTTTTTGATTAAGTGAGTTTACCTCATTTATTATTCTATTCATCTTTTTCATTTGTTGAGTAATTTTAGAACTCAATTCATCAACACTTTTTTGGAATGTAGTTTGTAACTGCTTTAAATTTTTTTTAATTCTTTCAGGTAGTTTTTCTATTTCATCTTCTAATTGTTCTTCTAACATTTTTATCTGATGTTTATTTTTAATGACTGCAGATTTTAAATTTATAGAAAGTAATATTAAAATTTTTGATTGTTCAGAAATCTTTTTAAAAAGTTTTGTTATATGTGCTTCTAGCTCTCTATCCTTTTTATCAAGTTTTAATAGTTTTTCGTTTAATGATTTGTCATTAAGTTTTAGCAACTTTAATTCATTCATCAGTGGAACCAAAACATCGTTTATATATTTTTCCTTTAAGTCATTGATTTGTGTATCAACATATTGTTTATTTGTTAACTCTGTATTTTGTTGCGGAAGAATAGAAAGATGCAATGGACCAGATAAAACGTTTCCAGTTTTCATGATATAATTTTCTATTTCTATTTCTAATTCACGATTATTCGGGATATATGCACCTCCACCAACATTTGGTAACATCATTTTTTAACAATAAAAAAATAAAATTTTTTCTAATAAAAATAAAAAAATGGAAAAACCAAATTTAAAAAAATTATATTCGTCCGCATCATCCTGTTCTTCTTATTCGACGAGATCAACGGGATTTGAAAATAAATGTTTTGATAATAATAATAATAATAATCCATGTATAGATGTTAATATTTTATTTCAATTACAAGCCGAAATATTTAGAGAACAGACTAAAGGTTTACCTTCTATAGAAACTAATTATTGTATTTTTCCAGGTGATCCATTTATTAAATTTATGGAGATTGTAAGTAAATATAATGATGTAGCTTATGTTGAATTAAATAAAGAAAATATGGTTATAATAGGTCATAATAATGTTTTCGGTTTTATTAGAGCAGTATTACCAATTAGTAATACTGATTGGATAGAAACTAAAATTATTAATTATATCAATATTAAAGAATTAGTTAAAAAATTAAAATCTTTTTCGAAAGAAAAAATTAGATTATTTGTTGACGATCAAAATCAATATAACATTCACATAGAGAGTAAAAAACATAATGAAGAATTATTATGTCAAGTTTATTATAGAGACACAATTTATAAACAAGAAACATTAGAAATGCCGCAAAGATATGATGATGATACATATATAGGATTATATTCAAACTTAAATATTAATTTGTTAAAATCTTATAAATAGTTTAGCTCAACAAGAGAAAATTTATATGTGGACAACACCTTATACTATTAACAATGACCATAATCATAATCATAATAAACGAACCGAAGGTTCTAGGGCTTTGGCCGATCTTAAAGAAACTAATAATAATGATAATAATATAGATGATGATTCTGAAACATCTGAAAATTGTGTAAATGGTAAAAAAGATTATAAAAATATTAGTAATTATAAAAATTTAAGTGAAGAAAAATTTATATCTCATACTGATGTACATGATATTAATACTACATATAAACAAAATTTATCTAAATTTCATTTTCTTACAATTGAAAATAATAATGATGGTATAGTTGAAGATACTGTTCGTCAACTATGTGTCGGGTCTACAAAATTTAAATTAGGATTTACATCTAATCAATTTAAAATTTTATCATCTTTAATAAAAACTAAAAGTGATTCAGATTATGGTGGTGTTATTAAATTTTCCAAAAGAGATCAAAGACCAATATTTTTCTCTATTATATTATTATCAGATAAAAGATGTAATTTAGAGTTAGATATTCCAATAAGAGAATGGTATCCTATCATGGAAGGGCATCCTATACCAAAAAGTGTAATTTATGATGATGATGAAGAATCAATTTATGATGATGAAGAATCAATTTATGATGATGAAGAATCAATTTATGATGATGAAGAATCAATTTATGATGATGAAGAATCAATAGTCAGTGAAAATAAATTTAAATTATCTTTTGATAAAACGTTATATGATAAAACTTAATATCATAAAACATTATATGATAAAGAAAATAAAATAACTAAAGAACGTGAAATATATAATAATATAAAATAACTCTCAAGACCTTGATATTAGAATGTTTACATCTAAAATTAAAACACAATTTTTTTCTTTAAAAAATAAAAAAATGGAAAATACCAAGTTTTATTGTGTCTTATGTAAAAAAAAGTTGCAAACAAAAAGAAGTTATCAATCTCATTTAAATAGTAAATTGCATTTACAAAATGTAGAACGAGTTGATGAAGGAAATATATTAAAATTAAATAGTTATAAAAACTATCTAGAAACATTGCCTACTGATATAAAAGTTAAAAAAATGTTTGATGATTATTCACATTTGGAATGTAAAAAAGTTTTTAATAGTGAAGATGAACATGAACCAGATGGAAGATATTTATTTAACGATACTGATGAATTTAACGAAATAGATGAATTTGATGAAGCCGTAACAGATATAAAATATTTATTTAATCAGTCTGTTCGAACCGAAGGTTCCAGGGCTTCGCCCGTTGAACATAATGAAACCGATGAAACTTTTTATAATGTATTAACAAACTTTTATAATATATTTAAGAAATCTTACAAATGTTATATGAATGTAGAAGTACTTTATACAAAAAATGGACCTGATGGAATTCCTGAAGAAATAATACAAGGACATTTTACAAATTCACAAGAAATTCATAATGTAAATGATATACAACCCATATTTGAACAAATGATACTTAAATTAGAAAATTGTATAATTGAAGCCCAGTTACGTGAATCTGGTTGGAGATTTGTTAAAATACTATCTAAGAAAATAGTAATTGATAAATATAAAAATAATACTGGTGGTAGTTATGTTCCTTTACCTTTCAGTTCACCACAAATAATCAACATAAAAAATGAAGATGATTATTGTTTTCTGTGGAGTATTATAGCACATTTACATCCTGCAGAATATCATAAAGAAAGACTAAGTCATTATACTAAAGAAGAATACATAAATGAATTTGATCTCTCTGATGGTTTAGATGAATTTCCATATGATTATAATAGGTTAATAAAGTTTCATAAAAAGAATAAAAATTTAATAGAAGTAAATGTTTTTGAATTAAATGTGAATTATGTTTCTATTGGTAAAATTACTCCACTTTACTCAGATTCAAAAAAAATTTATTTGAATAATAAAAATTTATGTCAATCAGAAATAGTATATAATGATAGGGGAAACTACATGCATCATAATATTTTTTACCAAGGAAATATAATATGTACTGAAAAATTTGAAATTATAAAAACACTATCACCAATAATGATTAATCATAATAATTATAAAGGACGTAATTATAATTATGATTATGATTCCGATTATTTATCTTTATCTTTAGAATATCAACAAAAATTACAAAATTTAAATGAAATTTTACAAAAATGTAAAACAGATTATCAACAACAAACAAAAATATTAGTACAAGAATATGGCCATAAATATCAAAATAAGATAGAAACGATTCAAAAATTAAATGAAGACAATAAAGAATTAAATAATGAAGAAATTGAAACCAATCAAAAAATAAATGAATCTTTAAAAAAATGTCTACAACAATATAAAGAACAATATGATAAAGAATATAGTTATCAGTTACAAATATTAAATCAAATTTTCATCGAAGTACATTTAATCTTACAAAAGAAATTGATGAAACACATGAAATATATGAAGATAAATTTAAAAAACTAGAACAGACAAAACAGCCAGCACAAGCGAATATATTATATTATCAGGGTCATTTTATATTGTGTAAAGATGTTTCTATATTTACAAAAACTTCAGATAATGCCAATTTTCCTTGTCTCCAATGTATGACAAGTTTTAGAACTAAAGAAGAAATGAATAGACATTTGGAGAATTGTCAACAAAATGAAGCAGTCAGAAATACATTTCCAAAAGATGATTATTTAGAATATAATAAATGGTATTTTAAAAATAAAGTACCCTTTACTATTTATTGTGATTTTGAAGCATATAATGTTAATATTACACAAAATCGAACGGAAAGTTCCAGGGCTTCGCCCGATTCTGAAAATTATAATTCTGAAAATTGTACGGGCCAAGCCCTAGAACCTTCGGTTTTTAATTCTGAAAAAAGTGCAGCTGAACAAAGTAAAGAAAAATATTTATTTGAACAAAAACCATTATGTTGGGGAATGTACATTCATTCAAATTATCCTGAATTATTTAAATCAGAATATTATCAATACTATGGTGAAGATAGTTCAGAAATGTTTGCAAGGAAAGTAGAAGAATTACAAGGTCGCTTTTCACAATTGCTTGAAACAAATATACCGATGATGCCATTAACAGAAAAAGAAAAATTAAATTTTATTAATGAAACAAAATGTTATTACTGTGGAAAAGAATTTGCAAAAAATTATAAAAATGGCAGAGGTAGATATCTTGATAAGGTAAAAGATCATGATCATCTAAATGGATTATATAGAGGTGCAGCACATAATTCTTGTAATCTTAATACTAATAAATTTAAATATAACTTTGTTCCTCTATATTTCTATAATGGTTCTAAATATGATTTCCATCTAGTAATGAAAGATTTATTTTCATCTGAAAAATTACAACAACAACAAATAAATGTACTATGTAAAACAGAAGAAGAATATTTTTCAATGCAATTAGGTTGTATTAGAATTTTAGATGCATTGAGATTTTTTACTCATTATTCATTAGATGTTATGGGAAAAACTTTGAAATCTGAACAATGTAAAATATTAAATAAATATAATTTAAAACCTTTAAAAGGAATATTTCCGTATGAGTATATAGCCTGTGGTTCACAGCCGAAGACTGATATAACTGGAGATAAAACCTGTGGTTCACAGTCAAAGACTGATTTTAATTCTGTGAATAAAATTATGGAAGAAAAACAACTTCCTCCAATAAATAAATTTAAATCAACATTAAAACAATCACAATTATCTGACGAAGACTATGCAGAAGCTGAAAAGAATTGGAGAGAGTTAAATTGTAAAACAATGTATGATTATACAATGAAATATCTTCAGATAGATGTATTAATACTAGCTGATCTTTTCGAAAACTTTCGTGATATGTGTTTAGAATATTACGGAATAGATCCATGTTATTGTTATTCTACACCAGGTTTAACATGGTTAGCAGGATTAAAACATACAAATGTTAAACTTAAACATTATAAAGAAAATACATATGATAAATTATTATTTTTTGAATCTGGAATTAGAGGTGGAGTTTCATCAGTTTTAGGTAATAGATATGTTAAATGTTATAATAAGAAAGTAAATCCACAAGAATATGGAATAATGAAACCTTTATCTCCAGAAGAAAAAGAAAAAATATTAGAAATTTTTCGAACGAAACGAGAAGGAGTAGAACGTGAAAATGCAATTGATGAAATCATGAGAGAGAACTATTTGTTATATTATGATTTTAATAGTTTATATTCTTCTTGCATGATACAAGAATTACCAACAGGTGAAATGTCATGGTGTAATATTCTTGATTATCAAAAAACATATGATGGAAATTATAATCATGGTTATATATATGAAGTTGATTTAGTATATCCTGATGAAATAAAAGATAAAACAAAATATTTTCCTTTCTGTCCCGAAAACAAAATTCCTAATATAGAAGATTTTTCAGATTATCAAAAATCTATAATTCCTAAGAAATACAGACCAACAAAAAAACTTATGTTAACACAAAGCAATAAAGGAAAGTATGTTGTTGAAGGAAGAATGCTAGATTGGTATTTAGATCATGGAATGATTCTCACCAAAATACATCGAAAACTATTTTATCAAAAATCTAGGTGGTTAAAAAATTATATAGAGTTCAATATTGAAAAACGCAAAATAGCTAAAAGAAATAAAGATGATTTTGGAAACGTGTTCTTCAAATTAATGAATAATGCATTTTATGGTAAGACTTTAGAAAATGTGCGTAATAGACAAAATATTGAAATAGTTTATGATAAAGATAGGTTTCAAAATTTAACAAGGAAACCTACATATAAAAGAACTACTAGATTTAGTGATGAACTATGTGCTGTACATTTACGTCGAATTAGCGTAAAACATGATAAGTTTAATTTCATTGGTTTCACTATATTAGAATTAGCTAAACTATTTATGTATAGATTTATATATGATTATTTAGCACCTGCTTATGGCAAAAACTATAAATTACACTTTACAGATACCGATTCTGTTTTCTTAGAATTAACAATACCGTATAATTCTACACTTGATGAAGAAATTAATAAAATAAAAGATATCATTCATCCTTCTGATTTATGCAAAGTAAAAGATGAACTAGAAGGAAATGAAGATTTCATAACAGAAGCTATATTTTTAAAATCTAAATGTTATTGTTATAACACAACTAATAATATTAAAACACATAAAACATTAAAAGGAATTTCAAAGGCATCAGTGGCTAATCAAATAACATTTCAAGATTATAAAAATGCATTATTTAATAATGAAATAAAAACAGCATGTAATTATAGACTTAATTCAAAGAAACATAAAATGTATTTAAAAGAAGAACATAAATTAGCATTAGATCCATTTGATGATAAAAGAAAAATTTTACCTGATGGAATAACTACTGAACCTTTTTAATTTTCTAATTTCTAAGAAGACAAATTTGATATATACATAAAAAAATAAAATATTATAACACTATATTTGTACATTTTTTTATCACTCGGCAAACAAATCTTCGATGACTCTATCATGAATTTTTTTATCAATATTAATTGTGATAAATCCATAATCTTTTGACCAAGCATTGTTACACGATTGTTTAAATTCATCTTTATTTCTTACACATAAATCTCTTAACAAATCACTTAAGTTTCTTGCATTTATTTCAAATAGTATAAATATATTTGCATTCTTTCTAATAACACTTCCGTCTAATGAATACATACTTTGTGTTAAATAAAAAACACTACAGTTATTATGTCTACCTCTTGTGAAATAATTTCTCTGAACTGACTGATTTCTATCATTAACACAATCATCAAAAATTACACAATGTTTCATTGTTTTATCTAGTTTACTAGGATCTTGCATATTACCACTATCATCTATTAATTGTATTTTTATATGCTTATTTTTATTAGATTCTACTAACTGATTATTTTTGCTGCTTCTTCACACCACGAACTTATTTCTTCTTCATCTTCAGATTTTTCATATTCTTTGAATAATGAAGCAATTGCTGTTTTTTTAAGATTATTTTCAAATCCATATTTTAAAAATTGATAGACGGGTTGTATAAATTATAAGATTGTTATAATCCAAAAAATTTGGAGTCGTTAAAATTTTAAATAATAGATATGTTTTTCCACATCCTGATCTTCCACAAATAACTGACAAAACTTTATTAGATAAATTTGGATGATGATTAAATTTAAGTTTTTTTTTATTAAATGGAGGTAGTTCACTCATTTTTTAATAAAAAAAAATTATTTTTATTTTTTTATTTTTTGTTTCTAAAGAAGAAGAAGAAAATTAAACTTCTCTAGCTTCGCGTAGGAGTTTATACCTCCCGAACCAAAAGATCTTTCATAATCTCTTCACCTCCAAAATTTATTTCTTTTCCTTTTTCATCAGTGATTCTCATGTTAATGTTGTTAATAGTTTTTCTTGTAATAGGGAAATATATTAATGTTTGTGGAATTACATTTAATCTATAACCAATGGGTACAGTAAAAGCTGGAAAACTGAATATTAAATTTGACAATTTACCATTTATATATCCTCCTTCAATAATGTCACAATGTACAACAATTGAATTTATTTCAGTTATTTTTGGAATCTTCTCACCTAAATGATAACCTTGACTATAGGTTTGTTTATTAAATCCTAATAGCTTTGACAATGATCTATCATGATTAAAATCAACTTGATGATTTTCGTCTAAAGTAAGAGAAAATTTATTAACTGCCGGTTCAACTGCAAAATGTAATTGTTTCTTATCTTTAAATGGTATACCTAAATGTCTCTTAATTTCATTTGATATTGATTCAACTTCGTAAGAACCAGGAAGAAAAGTTAGTACTTTCCACGTTTTGCCTTTATCAGTAGAATATCTAAATTGATCATTCACATCTTTGATAACGTTTTGAATAGTGTTAAATGTAGAGAAACTAGTCAATGCAATTTGATAATTTTTATTTTGTTCTAAATGAAGAATGGGTTCTAAATTACAAGTGTGTGATGAAGTAGTTGTTATAATTTTTAACGTCGTACTAAATTTTGATGAACCCAAAATCTCTGTCAAATTTTCTAAATGATTATTAATTTTGTCTAAATCTGCTGAACACATTTTTTAGTTTAAATTTTGAATAAATATTTTTTTATAAAAAAATTAGAAACAACATATTTCAGCTATACTTTTATAATCCTCTTCATTTAGAATCTTCTTTTCTAACAGTCTTTTCAATATAGCATGAATTTCATTGAAACTAGAATTATGTCCTTCTTTTATTGCAGATATTAAAATATTTAATCTATTTAGTAATTCTTGTGGATCATCTGGTAAGAATATGGTTGTTTCTGTTTTCTGTTTTTCAGATAAACCTTTTCCTACTTTAACTCCCGTTGATAATAAATTTTCTAATTGTTTATAACGTCTTAGAGATTTTACTGCACCAACTCTATCTAACATAGCTTTATATTTTATGAGATCTTCTACAGCATAATTATTTAAATCTGCTCCTCTTAAAAGATTAACAAAATTTCTATCTAAATTAAAAGGAGATTTATCTGGTGAAAAAATTATACCTCGAAAAGGTTGTGGAAATATTTCTTTTTGTCCGAGATAAAATCTAGGTATTGTTTTTCCATCTATAAATGAAATAGAATGTTCAAATTACATAGATTTTGGTAATTTCTTATTAATGTTTGATTCTAGTAATCCATAGTCATCTAATATAGTTTTGTGCTCTGGATCTGTTATATCAATTTGTTTATCATTATTTGTACTTTCTTTTTCAAGAGTTTTAAATGGTTTCATAGTTTTTTCAAAATCAGTTTTTACTTGCTCGGTTTGCTGCATTTTTTCAAACATATCAGATTGAATACCAGCTTTTATCATTCTATGTTGAAGATGATTTTCTTTCATAATATTTCTTTGTTTTATTAACTCTTCTAATTGTTTTATTCTTTTAAAATTATCAGCTCTAATTTTATCCATTTTTAAAATATAATATTTGAATTTTAATAATATTTATAATATTTTTATAATATTTGAATAACATTGGAATACAACAAAAACATTTTACTGAACAAATTATTTTTTTATTGCTTTGTTGTCTGACATCTTTTCGTTTAAAGGTTTCTCGTTTTAAGTTTTGTTTAATAAAGTTTTGCTTAAATTTTCGCTTAAAGTTTTTAGCTCTTCTAAAAAAATTTTGTCATTTTCTTCATTAGAAATTTTACCATCACTAGAAATTTTGCCATCCTGTTTATTCTTATCATCAACTTTTTCGGACTTTAAATGAAATGGCGTTTTATTTACTTTATTAGCTATTTGATCAAATTTTTCAATCTCATCTAACGTAATAACATTATCATCACATACTCTTTGAAAGTAGTAATGTAGTTTATCATAGACTTCTTTAATATGTAAATGCTTAGTTTTTAATGATTTTCGTTTCTTAGTTATTAAAGATTTATCTAACATTGTAACAAGTGAAGTTGCAAAAACACCCGTACCTGTTAAAGCTGTAGCAACTACTGGAATTACTAAAACACCTGAAGATATAACAATTGTTAAAGCACCTAAACTTATTGTTAAGAATATGCCAATTCCTTGTGTTACATTCTTAACTTTACTCCATCTCTTTCTTAATTTTTTATAATGCTCTAATCTTAATAATAATTGAGATTCCTTATCTTTCATATAACGTACTCTATCTTTGTGTTTTTCTTTGTTCATCTTTTCGATGTTTATCTTTTCAATGTCCATTAAAGTAGAACTACGTTCATATGATAACGAAGGATATATTCTTGCGGTTTCTTCCACTTTTGTTTCATCCACTTTTGTTTCTTCCATTTTTAAAGAAATATTTTTAGTCACATGATATATTTTGAAAACCTGAAAGATGGATAAAATTCATGAATTTGAAATTCTCAACTTTTATGATTTTCGGTGTCCTGGAACGGTCATGATTTGAGCAAGAAAATGATCATAATCACAAATTTGAGATTCTTAACTTTTCTGATTTTTTCGGTGTCCTGGAACGGTCATGATTTAAGCGAGAAAATTGTAATTCTCAAATTTGAGATTTTGAAAAATTTGAAAATTGGGTATTTTTAAAAACGCCCAAATTTATAAATTTAGGTCTTCATAACCTGAAAAATGACCAAAATTCATGAATTTAGTCCATTTAAAAAGTACAATTTTTTTGAAAAATCGGTATCTTTAAAAACGACTAAATTCATGAATTTAGGTCTTAAAAACCTGAAAAAGGGTCTAAATTCATGAATTTATGTCGTTTTTAAAGATACCATTTTTTTGAATTTTATGGTGTCCTGGAACGGTCTAAATTCATGAATTTAGGTCTTAAAAACCTGAAATAATGACATAAATTGATAAATTTAGTCGTTTTTAAAGATACTATTTTTTTGAATTTTATGGTGTCCTGGAACGGTCTTTTGCCCATTACTGACACGATCATCAAAAAAGCATATGTTACTCTAGTGGGACTCAAATTGCAGATTTTGGCTAAAATTAAACTGTCTATGTTTTCTCCGATTAAGCGAATAGTACTAAGGCCAGAGTCATGATTTTTGATAGGGAATGTCTTCTGGTCGTTTTCTATCATGTTCATGCACCTATGTCTATGAAGCTAAACACATTCAGAGGTACTTATGGGTTATCTCCCCCCCCACGTTTTCAAATTTGTCTAAAATCTGTAAAAATGAATCAATCGTCACAAAACTTCAGAAACAAGTATTTGAATGTATTTTCTACCTACATGCAAAAATTTATGCAAATCGGACAAGTACTTTTTGAATTAGAAACGATAACGTGAACTGTAGCGATGTCAACAGCTTGATCTGACTTCGCCTGACCTCATCAACAAAGTCATTTCCCGTAAACTCGTGAAGTGATGATGACCAGGCCACATTCCTTACACCAACATTTTTAACTTACGAAAGGTGTGGCAAGGTAGTGGCCGCGGGAAGATTTCAAATAGCAGCGGATGAGACGAAAAGGGAGAGAGAACAATGCACACACGAGTAACAAGAATGCGTTGAACAGACGAAGTCAGACCAAGCTGTTGACATCGCTACACCTAACATTATCTTCTCTAATGAAAAAAAGTACTTGTCCGATCTGCATAAATTTTTGTATGTGTGTAGGAAATATACTCAACTCCGTATCTCTGAAATTTTGTGACGATTGATTCATTTTTGCATATTTTAGACAAATTTGAAAACATGGGGGGGAGATAACCCATAACTACCCACTCAGATTTGCAAGCCATCCAATGTTGGCAAATGCAAAACATTTTTAACAATTTGATCCACATTTAGCCGCATTCTCGCATACATTTGCGATCAGAAACATGATAATAACAGATGCATGTAAAACGGAATGACCAGAAGAAATTTTACGTCAAAAATTATGTATGGCTCAAGACTTAGTATTTTCGCTTTATAAGCGAAAACATGGAAAATTTCATTTTTGCTTAAAACGTCAATCTGTGTCCCATTGAATTAACTTGTGTTTCCTTTGATCGTGTCTGAAAAGAAGAGGAACCAAGCAGAACTCAGCAGACGCGCAGATTCGTAGTAGGCATAAGGTGTACATCTATCTGTGAAAGTCTCATTTTCGGCCTCGTTCCCTCCAGAACGCACTCTGGCTGCCTCATTGAAGGTGAGCATATATAAGACAATTATATATAAGATACAATATATATAAGACAATTGAATACTGCTGCGAAAGCTGAAATAGTCTCTGCTCTCAAACATTTACCTTTTGAAATCAACCAATGCGATGGCAGTGAATGTCCAGGTAACACATTTCATAGCATTGTCTGTAGAAGAGGTTGGTTTGTATATAAGAAGAGATTTAAATGCTATCCCGACAAACAAAGACAATCCGCGGACTTCCGTCGGAATTCCATCGGAATTCCGACGGAAGTCCGCGGATTGTCTTTGTTTGTCGGGATGCGGCTGACAGAGAAGATGAGAGATGGAAGAATGCGTGATCTTGCAGCTCGAAGTATTAGTGGCTCACGCAAAAAAGCTGACCCTGTTACACGTGTTTGAAGTTAGCGCAGCCACTCAGCGCAACCTTTTTTATTTCGACTGTACCACTCCGAAAAATCAACCCATCCACACAATTCGGGATCGCTGATGATGTGCCTCGACTCAGTTTCACGAAATTCAGCCTCGTTTGGCCATAAAACGCAATTCAAATTTTAAATTGGTTGCGCTGTGAAGTTGGTGCAACCAATTTTTCCGACTTTCATAATATCAGTATATCAAGAAACAAAACCCATCACAAACGATGAAATATCCATGTCTTACTATGTGCCACACAAAATAATTATAAAAGCAATCTTCATGCAAAAAATCAAATTTTAAAAACTATATATACAAAGGTGTGAAGGTAGCGCAACCAATTTTCAAATCAATATTATTCAGCACCCAAGTCGTCATATATCATATGAATCACACCAGCCGGTGTGCCAGGTCAATATTCATCAGAATGGACCAAACATTCGTAGCTATTCACTCGCTAAATCAGAAAATATCACCCTTCAAAAACACATGCCAAACTTTATAATTAAATAATGCACATCCAGCGTAACCATTTTTTATTTCGAGTGTGCCACTCCTGAAATACATGTTTTTGATACAACTTGCATAACAAACACTGATTCTTAGTGCCCCTGTGCTAGGATTAATAATTCCAGTGTCTCCTGCTTGGTAGGGGCTCTTTGCACCGATGGGTACTGGGGGCCTTTGCTTTTAGCGAAATTCCATACTGGGATTGGTCCAATACTTTTCCACGCTGATCAAGTTGCGAGTTTTGAAAAGGTAGTCATGTGTAGACTACCACTTGTCTTAATCTTAGCCCAACCTTCAGAGACCTGAGGGAGTCCAGTGGACCCCTTTTACAAATTCTTAGTTTGCCTGCTGAAATCGATGTCAAAACTTTATGAAAGTTGGTTTTAGGTAAAACAATGATTTTTGCGTGTAGCAAGCTGATATAGCTAATCCCTTGAGTGTCTTTCAGCCTTCTCAGTAAACATATGCAAAAATGTGTTTTTTTGTAATTCAACGACATTTACCACAGTATCAGTTGTGCTAAGAGGCGGTTTTACGATGTTTGCTGTCGCCATGTTGCCTCAGATATAGTTGATTTTAATCAAATTGATTTATTCCATGCAGCATAACCCTTGTTTCAAATTTATCCATACCCATCGGAAATAGGCCTAAACTGAGTCATAATTGCTTCACTTTTAGACCCTCAAAACAGTTGTGGATATCTCAAACTCATCAATTACTGCTCTGAAAAGTTTGCGAACAGTCTTTTTAGTGTCGAACTATAAACATAATGATAGCTTTGATTTTGAACATTGATTTATGCTGAGTTGTTTATGTAGGCCAACCAGTCATGCACGATCATTCGCGAGAGCAAAATATTCACATTTTGCGATCTTCTAACATAACGCACATGCACAAGATGATGTAAACATTGAATAAATGAATTTCAGTCATTATACAGTATACACCATCGTGAGCATGTACAAAATCATTCTTCATCTGATAGCAAAAATTTCATTATGGGAATTTCTAGACCCTCAGAGTCCTGAGGGTGGGGTGTGGCCTATCTACTATACTTCTACTGATTCAGTTGAAATAAAATCAGACATGGAGATTCCCTGTCGAAAATGATGATTTTATATGGGCATCAGCGGTTGATATATCCTCAGCACAAAAAATGAAATAGAAAATTGTGGCTCCGGGGTCCACTGGACCCCCCTCAGGTCTCGGAGGGCTAAAGAGGCTCTCTCTGGAAGGTAGCCGGTGGTTTGCAATCGGAAAACGTTTCGTATCAAATGAATAACACCATCGGATGTGCCAGGTAAATATTCATCAGACTGGAGCAAACATTTGTAGCTATACACTAGCTAAATAAGAAAATATCATCCTTCAAAAACACTTGATTTCCTGCCATTTAGGCCTAGACATGAGAAGCTCAGATTAACATCCCATAGTCATCGCAACCATCTTTTATTTTTTATTTCGAGTGTGCCAGTCCTGAAATGCATGTTTTTATACTATGCGGGGTCGCTGATTATGTGCCACGCATCAGTTTTACCAAATTCGGCCTCCTTCACTCTCAAAACTCAATTCAAAGCCTAATTATCTGCCCACTGCAGTGCCAAGGCCTCAATTTGGCACTTCCACCACTTGTCTCCGGCTGATTGTGGCCAGTTAATTGTTTTGCAGAACAGCAACAATTTCTTCATACCACTTTCTTGGCGGTCTTCCTGTCTTGGTTGTCGTTTTCCGTCCCATGGTCTCCATGTTGTTAATATTTGGGTCCATCTTCTGTTATCCATTCTGACAATGTGTCCTGCCCTCTGCCGCTTTCTTGCCTTCACAATTTTGTAGTGCGTCTCTGGTCTTTGTCATTCTTCGCACCCATTCGTTCGTCTTCCTGTCCAGTCGCGTAGCCAGGATTTCATTTCCGGGGGGACAATAAATGTGGCTTAATTAATATAAGCATACTCGTATAATTTCGTAAATCAGAAGAAGCCCTAATATTCATTCCTATCTAATTTGATTATGATCTGATTTTGTCTTTTATTGATCATTCATGATACACGATTAACATAAAATCATGTAGTATATACAAGTATATATATAATATTTTCAGATGTAGCCTTTAGATCATTTTGTAAACATCATACCTTCAAGTATGTTCATCACTATCTGACTCACAGAAATGATCGCTGCAGGGGCATGCTCGCGATCGTTGCGCAACAGGGGACATGCGAAAATTAACCAAGCGCGATACTGTAGGATTTCAGATTGTCACATTAATAAATTAATAATTCGACATAGAATGATGTTAATATACCCCCGTATAAAACACAAAGATTGTCCCCCGCTCAGATTTCATTTCGGGGGGACATGTCCCCCCTTGGCTACGCCACTGTTCCTGTCTATGAATGTTATTTTTATCTTCTCTCCATCTTCATTTGTGCAGCTCCGATCTTCTGTTCCGTCTTCTTTGTCATTTTTCAAGTTTCGGCGACGTAGATTAGTGCTGGTATTGCACATGCCTTCCGCTTCAGAGAGATAGGCAGACTGCTGGTGAAAATGTATCTATGTTTGTTGAAAGCATCCCACGCTATGCCAATCCTCCTCTCGATCTTTCCTTCTCTTTGTTCTTTTCTTTGAGGCTGAATGGCTGTCCGAGATACATGTAGTCCTCGTTTTCCTCAAACTCTTTCCCATTTATTTTTAATTTCGACCGTCCGCAGAAGCTGCTAAACTTGCACTTTATTTTTGTGGTGCTTTATCTCAGACCGTGTATTTCACTTTCGTTTATTAACTCCTCAATCCTGCTGACTGCGCAATAATGACAATGTCATCCGCGAATCTTAGATGTGACAGTCTTTCTCCTTCAATGTTTTTGACCCTTTCTTCCCAGTTAATCTTTTTGAAAATCTGTTCGTGCATCGCCGTGAAGAGCTTCGGAGAGATGGCATCGCCTTGTCTGACTCCTTTCACTATTTTGATCTTTTTGCTTTCTTTGTGCAACGTTACTGCTACAGAGGTATCTGTATAGATGTTATTAAGTAGTTCTGTATAGTTGTCTGAACTCCTTACAGTTATAGAGCAGCTAACGTTGATTGCGTTTCTATGGATTCGAATGCTTTTTCATAATCGATGAATGCCAGACATAGAGGTAAGTTGTATTCGTTGGATTTTTGCTTGAGCATGTTTATGGCATGTATGTGATCGACCTTTGAGTATCCACCTCTGAAGTCCGCCTTTTCCCGTGGTTGTTATGTGTCCAAGGTCTTCTGAATTCTGTTGGATATGATTTTCGTGAATAATTCATAAATATTTGATAACAGACAGATTGGACGGTAGTTCTTCAATTCTTTCCTGTTTCCTAACAGCAATACCATATTAGAGTTCTTCCAGCTTGATGGGATCTCTCGTTGTTTGCAGACATTTGTTAAATAGTTTTGTTAAACTTTGTATTATCACTTCTTTGCCTTCTTGTAGTGTTTCAATTAGGATGTTATCGCTGCCTGCGACTTCACATTTTTCCATGCTTTTGGGAGCTGCTCCAACTTCCGCTTCCATGATCACTGGTTCGTGGTCCTGAGTAGTGGTAATTTTTGGCTTCCTGTTACTTTCGCAAATTTTA
This sequence comes from Prostheceraeus crozeri, assembly GCA_907163375.1. Taxonomy (NCBI): domain Eukaryota; kingdom Metazoa; phylum Platyhelminthes; order Polycladida; family Euryleptidae; genus Prostheceraeus; species Prostheceraeus crozeri. Next base: position 59,006 of record CAJQUW010000101.1, read on the forward strand.
CCGTAAAATTCTTCAATTCTTTTGAGTATTCTGTCTTCGTCGCTTAATTCGTTTCCTTCTTTGTCGCTTAATGCCGTTATTGTTTCTTGTCCGGTTTTGAACGATCTCTTCGTTTTCTTTAAACTTCTTCCTTGCTCGATAGTTTTTCCTATGTACACCACATTTTCTTTCTTATTTCTTCTCAGATGTTCTTCTTACACAATTCTGCATATTCAATGTTGCTCCTTTCAGCTCCGGCTCTCTTAATTTCTCTTCTCTTTTTTATTAACTCTCACATGTCATTCCCGATTGTGCTTTCCTCTTGACGTACTGTATATGCAGTTTATTGTGCACATTCTCCAATTATCTTTGCCATATTTACTGCGTATTCATTTAGGTTGCTGTCATCCTGCAGATGGTCAAACCGGTTTCTTAGCTTTAATTGGAATTCCTCTCCCTTCTCTTTCAACGCGTGTAGGTCCACCTTTTTTTGTGTAATTTCTCATAAGTCATTTCCTGTCTTTCCTTATATCGATCTTCATTGTTGCTCTCACAGGTTGATGGTCGCTTCCGATGTTAAGCCTGTTCAATGCTGTTGCGTTTTGAAAAATACACGGAGTGTTAGTAATTATGTAGTCGATTTCATTGAGTGTTTAGCAAGATGTTGCAATTTATTTTAAGCAGCATTTGGTAGTATTGATTTAAAGTCTTTAAGCCAAACTGTTAAAATAAAAGTGGCAAAGCGATCTTATTTTGCAAATTTTCACCGTTAAGGCGGCATTATCAAGCAGATGCAGCGTTAAAAAGGAAGACATCAAAATTCAAAAATCAGTGATTTATATCCTGTGCATTCCTCCTTGTTATTTTTTACTGGACATAGTCTTTTGATTAGCACAGATTCTCGAAGGCTTAAGTTGATGGCATTGATATCTGTGTCAAGCACTGTTTGTAAATAGAGGAATGATGGAGAGTAAGATGTTCATTGATTCGCGTGTGCAGAAATCCTCTACATGTATTTACAAACACCTCCAATTGTGTAAATCCGATATTTAGGTAACAGTGATTGACAGAGATATCAATGCCATCAACTTAAGCCTTCGAGAATCTGTGCTAATCAAAAGACTATGTCCTATAATGAATAGCAGGGAGGAAGGCACAGAATATCAATCATTGATTTTTGAATTTTGATGTCTTCCTTTCTAATGTTGCATCTGCTTGATAAGGCCGTCTTAACAGTGAATATTTACAATATAAGATCAATTTGCCACTTTTTATTTTAGCAGTTTGGCTTAAAACCTCTAAATCGATTTCGTTGAGTGTTTCTCCGCTTGTACTACGCCATGTCCATCTTCTGTGATTAGGTTTTTGGTAGAAACCGGTCCTGGTGAACTCGTTGTTTTCCTTTGTCTATTCAATTCTTGCGTCAACGTTTTAAGTTTCCGATGTTGGTTTCTTGTGGGTGTTGTCCTTTGCCCCCGTTAATCAGAGGCCCCACATTGTATCAAAAACATGTATTTCAGGAGTGGCACACTCGAAATAAAAAATGGTTACGCTGGATGTGCATTATTTAATTATAAAGTTTGGCATGTGTTTTTGAAGGGTGATATTTTCCGATTTAGCGAGTGAATAGCTACGAATGTTTGGTCCATTCTGATGAATATTGACCTGGCACACCGGCTGGTGTGATTCATATGATATATGACGACTTGGGTGCTGAATAATATTGATTTGAAAATTGGTTGCGCTACCTTCACACCTTCGTATATATAGTTTTTAAAATTTGATTTTTTTGTTTCTTGATATATTATGAAAGTCGGAAAAATTGGTTGCACCAACTTCACAGCGCAACCAATTTAAAATTTGAATTGCGTTTTATGGCCAAACGAGGCTGAATTTCGTGAAACTGAGTCGAGGCACATCATCAGCGATCCCGAATTGTGTGGATGGGTTGATTTTTCGGAGTGGTACAGTCGAAATAAAAAAGGTTGCGCTGAGTGGCTGCGCCAACTTCAAACAGGTTCCTGTTACACTCGAAAATTATGGAGCAGTGGGACTTCTCCTTGTCTGTCCCTCGTGCGGTCTACTGCTGTTCCCGTAAGGCATTTGGCCTTCGTGCGCTCGACAAGCATAGGAATCCTATTCTATGTTACACTATATTTGACGAAGATTTTACAGGGAAGCTTGTCGAATTCAAAGGTCGCGGAGAAAAGCCTAAATAGGGGAAATTTGGATAGAAAATTTCATGATAAGTCAGTGAAGTACTATGAAGCCGAAGAAAACTGCCGCTCAATCTCATTAAAATCATCAAGTACTGTGTTAATTCCCTACGAAATGTTGACATTACTGACAGCGCATTTTATCTCAGACAATTTCAGAACATTTCATTTACCCCAATATTCCGCAAAGTTGGCATCTGTGGCTGATGACTTTGAGCCTTTCAATGTC
>CAJQUW010000102.1:600000-784809 GCA_907163375.1 Prostheceraeus crozeri
TCCTCCCTCTCCTCTCTTGAACGTAAACTTAATACAATCTTTTTCATTTTCAGGCATCTACTCCATCTGCTGCACTAGTAGGACAAAATGGCGGTCAAACGTTACAAGGTTCGCTACGATCAGATCATCTACAACTGAGGCCAGTGGAAGAAACAACCAAGGTACATAATCCTACACCGCTACAGCGTAAATTTAAACAAGTCTTACGTTATGACGATCATGGCGTAGTACTCCAAACGGGAATGCTCCCTTCCACGGATGTCAAGATAATGCACAATCAGTATGGGGACTACATACTGATCCCCGTGAGTCCGTACATTCGCCACCAACTTGATATTATTGAGGAGTACGTGACATTAAATATGGACATTCCTACTCCTCTTGCTCAAGAGTGGAAGGCGAGGGATGACAAGGATACTCCCTATAGAAAGATTTTGGGATGGTAATCAAATTTGCCTACCGGTATCACATTGGTGCACTTACTATAAGAAGGAGGGAGATCATTCAACACCCATCACATGCGACGAGCTCGGAGAAGGTACTTGGGATATCCTTTTCAAAGTGAATGGACTATATTATGGTCAGCACAAAGATAATAAAATAGCCTCTCTCTCCATGCATATGGAATCCATCCTATATATTCCAAAACCACCCAACGTGGACGACATAATTGATCAAATCCTTAACAGCAGTGGTACGAAGCGCAAGTCGGAGAAGAATGCTGCATCAAAACGCAAATCAAAGAAGGAGAATTACTAGTCCTTTCCTAACTCTACCCTATGACAATTCGCTTATGTGCTTTGAGTGTCGTAGACGTGGTCTTATTAGATACATTTTACTTCTTCGTTGCCATCATATCATTTGTGTATTTTGTCGTGAAAAGCATCGATGTAATTCTTCATTTTGTAATATGTTATAGAACGTTTCCTTAGATGTGTAAATTTCCGTTTTAGGCTTCTATCATCATTTTTATGGATTGTGAGGGTGAACCTGTACAGGAGCTCAGTGCTATTGCTATGAACAATTGGACATATCAGATTGTCAGTGTCTATCATCAACATGCCAACTGCAATCCCAATGTTGATCAATGGGCGAGAAAACACATTCATGGACTTAATCTGAAATATTTGCAAGACTATGGCTTTTCTTGTGAGAGTGCTCTTCTTATTGACTTTAAGCGATGGTTAGCTGCTTTCAATGTTATACGCATCTTTTGTAATAATCCTGGTAAGGAGAGGAAAGTATTTCCCAATCTAATCATTGATGATATTTTGCTCCCACCTTGGGATAGTAGAGTGAATCAACATTATCATGAAGTCACGAAACGTTTTAAGGATTTGTCTGTTCCTATTTTGTCTGTTCGTTGTAGTAGCTACGTTCATAACCAATGCTTCTTTCCTCCTTACCTCAGCACTGCCAAAGTCCTGTATGGTTATCATTGCTCGCTGTATGATAGTTACCAGCTGTATCTATTTTATCTCTTTCAAACCATTGATTTATAATGCATGCTTGTTATAGTGATTCAATAAATGTTACTATGAGAAGAGTTGTTGTTTTCATGCAATGGATGGGTTAGATAAAGGGCGATCATGTCTTTCTCAAACGACTGCGGAACATTACATTTTCATAGGCAAAGTTTAAAAGGAGCTGTTCAAGATTATGTGATAAATTTTCATAAAGATGAGACCGACATCGAAGCAGTGGTCGATGATGCTAGCACTCTATTTCTAGAGTTAATGAATACATTCTCTGATAGCATTGTCATGGCGCGATTAGTTGCGAAAATTAAGTTTAGTCATTTTGGAAAGGAAGAGGTGGAAAGTCGCTCTTTCCATTTTGCTTCTTATTCAATGGAAGTGGTAGATCACCCCGAAGAATTTTTTAAAAGACATATGATAAAAATTGCTGAACGTCTTAACGCATTTAACCATCATGGTAGCAGTCTAGTGATTGAAGCGATTTCAGATATTCACATTCAACTTTCCATAAAGAAAAATTGAAAATGCAGTGGTACTTGATTGTAGCACAACTGGTTTTCGAGCTATGTCTGCTCACTCTCGAAGTATATTCCTTCTGTACATGCGTCTATTATTTAGAAAAGGCTAGCAAATTCATATCTTCAAAAAGACTTGCTATAGACATCAGTAACGGTGAAACTATGTGTTGTGATGTATGTAAGCGAAAGGATGGAAATGAAAAGCGCATCTTCAAGAGATGTAAGCACGCTTTTTGTCAACGCTGTTTCATACGTAATTGCATTCAACTTTGCAAATGTAACCACTGTGATATTGCTCATTTCGAGTGTCACTTATGTCGCAATAGTTAGTACCTATGCAAATGTGGTAAAGATAGGTTTTAGCAAAGACTAACACGGAAAATGGCGAAACGTAAAAGTCAAAAGTCTTCAAAGTTTTCTTCAGCCATTCAAGCTCTCCGACGAATGAAAGCAAATCAGCGATACAATGCTATACGACATGCTAATGATAAATTCATCCGTGAAATTATTTCTCATGTGAGGAAGTTGAGGACGAAGAAATTAGCGCCAAAACAACGAAAGTTACTTAAGCGATATGCTACGAAATTGCGTTTCATCTCCAATCCTAAAGTCACCCTTCAAAGAAAGAGGAAAACTCTAACACAAAAGGGCGGTTTCCTTTCAGCAATACTTCCAATGATAGCTCCTGCCGTGGGCAACCTATTGGGTAATATCTTTGGCTCTAAGCGTTAATTATGCAAATGTTGAATCTCAAAGTAATAAAATGGATTTCAGACTTCAATGTGATAAAGTTCTGACTGTATCAGGTCCATCTCATGCAGGTAAAACTGTTTTCACGCTGAATTTATTGGATAAAAGAAGGGAGTTGTTTAAGGAACCTATCAATCGAGTGATTTGGTGTTATGGTATTTATCAACCATCGCTGTTTCAGGAATTGCAAAGTCGCAACTTTATTCGACATGAAGGAATTATTGCAGTGGATAAACTTCAGTCTAATGATGTTGTTGTATTGGATGATTTATTAAAAGAAAGTAAGAATTCCAAAGATGTTACAGATATGTTCACTCGTGCAGCACATCATAAAAGGTGTTTTATCATCTATATCACACAAAATTTGTTTCCTGATGGAAAAGAAGCTCGTACACGAAACCTGAATACACACTATTATGCTATTTTCAAGAATCCGCGAGATAAAAGTCAATTTGAAATTTTAGCGCGACAAGTTGCACCCAGAGGATCAAAAGCCTTAATTGAAATTTTTCAAGCAGCTACTGAAAAACCATACGGTTACTTATTCATTGACTTTACGCAAGAGTGTCCGGAAGAATTTAGATTTCGAAGTGATATTTTGAACACTCCCATGATTATCTACAAACTATGAGTTCTTATTCTCGCATGATTGTTATTCCTCAGGATGAATATGTACAATTGACTGCCATGCAGCAAGTAAAGCAACCTCTTGCAAATCAAATGTATAGGAAAGAAATAGATTATCAGCAAAATGTTCACATCAAAGATCCACATCGTGCTGTATTATTACAATCGGAAACTGTTGAGCAATTGAAAAACTTGAAGAATAAGATGCGTGACTCTGTATCGACTGCTACACCTTTAGCATCTCGCGCACATGCCATATCTCTTTTCAACAGTATTGAACCCCATCTCAATGTAAATGATAGAGGAGAAATCATTACAGATGAAAATAAAGTGATTGATGCTTCACGTTATGAAGACTTGATTCAGTATGCGACACGTAGAAAGCGCCGTCAGGGCTATGTTCCACCTGGTTGGTCATACTTTCTTAAACTATTGAAAAAGCATAATGTACCAAAATTTGCTTTGAATAATGAGACATGGAAAGAACTTGATTCAACAGTGGCTACTGCTCCAATGCTTCAGACGATGAAAATGCCAACAAATTGGTTTAGGACGTCACCTGCTACATCCCCTCCCACACTCACTAAGCAAACAAGAGGAAGAACTCGACGTAGATCTACATCGCCACTAAAACTAGTAAAAGGAAAACGTAAAACAGCTCCTCCCAGGAAATACATGTTCTCAGACTATTAATATGAAGCAGATGTGTTGCTTGCCATGTAATGAGCCGCCAGAGGTGAATGTCGTTGTCACTTGCACTTGCTGCGCCAGCTCTCACAATGAAACCCCTAAGCAATGTGAACACGATCGCAAAACCGCTAAAGCTAAATGCTGCAGTTGTTGTAAATGTAGAAAGGCAAGAAAACAAAAAGATGAGAAGGAGGAAAAAGAGTCAGTCGTCATCGACTGAACGTTTGAAGTCAATCTATTATGATGTAAAACATCCGGCAGGATTTGCATCTATGAAGAAATTATCAAAAGCGAGTGGTCTTCCACAATCACAAGTGAAACGATGGTTAAAGGGTCAGGCTACCTATACACTCCACAAACAAGCGAAAAAGAAGTACCGCACCCGCCATTATATTGTTCATGACATCGATGAACAGTGGCAAGCAGATTTGTGTGATGTTGCCTCCATTTCAAAACATAACTCGGACAATAATTTTATTTTAACCGTCATTGATATTTTCTCGCGTTATGCGTGGGCTTAACCTTTAAAAACTAAAGAAGGGAAAGGAGTAGCAAAAGCATTCCAAACAATTCTTCGAGAAGGTCGCATTCCAAAAAGAATTCAGAGTGATCAAGGAAAAGAGTTTGAAAATCAGCATGTGAGAAGATTATTTGAGAGGCATGACATTGAGTTGTTTAGTGTTGAAGAGTGCTTATGAAGCTGCACTCGTTGAACGTTTTAATCGCACATTAAAAATCGCTTGTGGCGACATTTTACTGCGAACTTGACACAAAATTGGACAAAGGTTCTACAAGATACACTCCATGCCTACAATCACTCTATCCATCGTACTATTGAACTCAGACCAGTAGATGTAAATGCTGACAATGTAGATAAAGTGCGCGAATCATTCCAACGTAAACGCACTCATGTGAAAAGTGATGTGAAAATTGGTGATAAAGTTCGTATCTCAAAAGTGAAGAGTGTTTTTGCTAAAGGGTACCTTCCGAATTGGACAGAGGAGGTATTTACAGTATCAAGGATTAATCAAAAAGACTCTCCGACCACCTACAAGTTGAAAGATTACGATAATGAAGAAATTGAGGGTAGCTTTTACCGCGATGAGATTGAGGAAGTCACTGAAAGTGAAACATATTTGGTAGAGAAAATCATTCGATGTAAAAAACGGCAAGGTGAAGAATGGTGTCTTGTTAAATGGACTGGTTATCCTTCAAGTATGAACTCTTGGATGCGTCGTGCCGACATCTTTCATCTAAGTGATCGACAGTGATTCATGCAAAGTTGTAACTAACAATGTTTAGGGTTTGAGCTATGAATCCAACTGCCTCATTTTATTCACGACCCTCCTATGTAAGTGGTGGAGGACAAATTTACATCGGCGCTCGCCGCCAACGTGGAGGTAGCATACTTGGTGCACTGAAATCTGTTGTAGCACCTCTCATATCCAATGTCGGTAGATCTTTAAAACGAAATGTTTTAAGTAATGCCGTTGGCTTTGCTGGTGATGTTGCTAGTGATCTTTCCAGAGGTAGAAGTTTTAAGAGCAGTTTGTTGAATCGTGGGAAGGAACGCGGTTTAAAAACATTGAAGCAGACCTTTGCTGGTGTTACTCAAGGAAAGAAATCACCTAAACGAATGAAAAAAGGAAGGAGGAAACATCGCGGAGCTGGTAAGGTGCGATCTTCAGTCAAAAGGCATTCACGCAAACGTCGCAGAGGCTCTAATCATTCATCAGGCGCTAAACGACGACGCTGCCATAACTTCTAATCATGGAGTGTAAAACTTCCGGTTTTTGTTTGTTTGATAAACAAGCCATACAGACAGATATTCTTAGTTCAAGTATTGTAGATTATCATCCTCGAACAGCTGAGAATGCTGGCCCCATTGAATTTGTTATTCCTGATGGTAGTGATGACTACATAGATTTGAGTTATGCGATGGTTGATTTGAGGTTTAGAATTCAGCAAGCAGATGGAACTGCTATTGACGATACACGTAAAGTTGGACTGAACAATTTACCATTGACTACATTACTTCGCGATGTTTCTCTAACGATTGGAGAGCAGCAGGTGGAAGGTGGTCAAAGCGATTATCCCTATAAATCATATTTCAATCATGTATCACAGTTTCATCCAGCAGCACAAAAAAGTCATATGGAAGCCATGGGATGGTACAGAGATGAACCAGGAAAATTTGATGTTGAAACAAACAGTGGCTTTGTAAAGCGATCTGCTATGATTAAAGATAGTAGAGTATGTCAGCTATATGGTCCGCTGAATTTAGACTTCTTTAGACAGTCAAAGTTTTTACTCTGTAATACCAGCATGCGACTGAAGCTGACATTGAATAAGCCTGAATTTGCGCTCAATGCATTTGCTAAAGTTGACAATTGTAGAATTCATGTGGAAGATATTGCACTTTACATTCGTCGAGTAGTACCGAATCCAAGTGTCATTAGAGGACATGCTGAAGGTCTTAACCGCCAAAATGCCATTTACCCCGTTCAGCATACAAAGCTTCTCACCTTTACAATTCCTAAAGATCAAAAGAGTTTCATGAAAGATGGCCTCTTTCCATCGGAAGCACCGAAGCTCCTCATGGTGGCAATGGTTGAAAATGATGCATTTAATGGTAATATAAGGAAGAATCCTTTCAATTTTAAACACAATCAGTTAAGTGAAATTGCTTTACGTGTAAATGGTGTGAGTCATCCTGGTCCACCCTATAAACCAGATTTTGCTGCGGGTCAATTTATGCGCAGTCATGTTGATTTTATGGATGTCTTTGGTTTTTACAATACGGATGACACCAACGGACTCACTATGACAGAGTTTAAGAGTGGATATACTATTTATGCATTTGATTTGACTGCTGACAGCGATATTAGTGCCCCCTATCGTCAAGCGAACGTGCCTCATAATATTCGTTTGGATTTGACGTTCAAAAGAACACTACCTGAGACGATCAATGTATTAATTTATGCAGTCTTCGATTCAAATATTGAAATTACAAAGTATCGTGACGTGATTCTTCAGTATAATCGTTAATGAGTTGGTTGACTGCTGACGATATTAAGACTAAAGTGCAGCGTAATGCAGACGAAGCGACGTTGAAAGCTTTTGATAATGTCTATTCACTCGATACCTTACCACCTGCAGTAAATCACTATCCCATCTTTATTGTGCTAAACACTCATTCGCAGAATTTAGGCGGTGAGCATTGGAAAGCGATCTTTATTGGAGAAGACCGACGTGGTGAACTATTTGACTCTCTTGCTCAACCTCCAAATATACCAACACAACAGTGGTTGAGAAAACATACGCGTCAATATCAGCGAAATGAACGCATACTACAACATCCACTTTCATCAACGTGTGGTGCTTTTGTACTGTACTTCATCTTAAAACGTTTACATGTATCTCGATTTGTATCTGTTATTCAAAACTTTTCATGTAATCCATCCTCTAATGAAAAAATGATTTGTAGGTTCTATCATGATTTGAAATAAAAACATCATGTTGGAAAAATTGTTTTTTATTTTACAATCCGCTGGGTACGTACATGCTCGATGAGATAGTCTAGGATCACATTTGCTTGTACATGAGATTTTAATCCAGTAATGATCACTTTACTATTATGAAAGATTGCCACATGCACAGGTGACCAACAACTAATGAGAGCTGCAGGAAAAAGTTCGGGTTCATAACACAAATTGTAACTGCTGGTACGAATCTTCAAAAATGTTCAAAATCTTCAAAAAAAATCACACACCTCTCCCTCTTCCATACCCGACGTAGTAGTCTTTGTAGCTCTAAGCGCATTGACTGCGCCGATGAATGAGAAAGGGCGATCATGATCCGTTTCAATACGTTGTAGGGAATCCAATTTCCAACTCATGGTGCGTGGTAGTCATGTCTGATTAAGATTTGCATAGTAGGGCGATGAACTCACGACGAATAAATGTCATGATGGAGCGATGTATGTATCTTCTATACTTCTCCCAATTGTATTTGCGAAATGAGAAACAGTTTGCGGAATGAGAATGGCAGATTTGAATTTCATTGTTGCGACGTTGAAGCCAAACTTGATCACCCAAGGAGATGAATCTTGATGTTTCAAAATATTCCAAATCCCTCATGATATCATTGAGGTTGACAAATTGTCGCCATGTTAATGTAATACCTCTTGATGAATGACCATGAGAATTTTTGAAATGTACGTTTCCATTACGATCAACTCTGATATATTGTAGAGAGTCCAAAATCCAAGTCTTCATGATGTTATGCAAAGCCGCAGATCAGCAATATAAAAATGTCGTTTTATCATATTTTGCTTAGCAATGGGGCTACAAAGAGATTTGCTAGTAATCGAGCCGCACTCTTTTCTACTCCCATTGATCATATACAACAGCTAAATGGAAATTGGGAAGTGGGTGTCACTCAACTTGTTTTTAGCAACTGTGTCTATACTTTTGATCATGAGGTGATGACTATTAATATGAGACGCACAGCTGCTTACCAATGTGAAAAGGGCTGCCGAGTATACATTCCACAGTGGCCAAAGAAAGATCTCTTATCATGTAAAAAGTTTATATATGATTTCTTGAATAAAGCGTGTAAACATATTGCCCAATTTACTCCGCACAATGATGATCATAATTATGTACATCATGTAGTTGAGAAAGATTGGATTGTTGGTTTAAGTCCAAGATTAAGAAATGATTTAGGTTACCTCGCTAGCGCCTTAACAAGCTATGATAATTTTAACGTTAATTACCACATAAGTGGTCATAAACAGTTAATATATCGAGAGGAAGCTTATTATGTAGATCTTATTCCAAGAAATGAGAAGACGTTGGTGAAGAAGATTGTGATTAAGCCAAGAAAGACAAACATGACTCCTGAAACATTATTGAAGAAATTTAATTATCTCCTTCGAGTTGATGGTAAACAAGTGGCAACATTGACTTATATCAAATCATCTAATCATATTGCAATCAGTAAATTAAATGATGATGATCTAGTATTAGTTTGTTCAAAAGATTTTCATCAGTTCTTACGACATCGTTCTGCAGCTGTTCATGGAAAATCTGATATGCAACATTTACCATGTGAAAGGCCAAATCAATTTGATACAGAATGGACCGTATCTTTATACAGAAAGTGTGTAGAGCCTTTCGGTGGTATCTTACATGAAACAAGAGTGTTGATGCCTCGCATTATTACTTCGGTTAAATTGGTTGTAGATTATTTAAATGAAGTGATTAATGAGCAACATATTTTATTTTCTGAAAAAGAAGGTACTTTGTCTCTCACTATAAGTGGAAAAGGTATTGAACTAATTATGGATAAAACTCTAATGGACATTTTGGGTTTTGATCAAAATATCTTTAAAAGTGGTACTGTAACCAAAGCTAGCGCAGACATGTCGCTATCGCGTCGTATTAACTATTTTCAGATATATTCCAATATTGGTGAAGATGTACGTGTGGGAGATGTTGAAGCTCCATTGCTAGCAATGATACCATACCAGCCAAAAAGCTGCAGTATTTTATCTGAGCATACTTTCAAGAAAATGCATTATACAAAGCTGAAATCAAACTACATCCCACAAATTGATATTGCCATTTATGACGATGCTGGTGCGTTGATTCCTTTTCATAAAGATGCTGTGACAAGTATCACACTCCATTTCCGAATGAAGAGTTAATGCAAAAGTATGCTAATATATTTTTCCAATGTGAATAATATGGAAAGTGAAAATAAGGACTCGTTTCTAATCTACTTGCCCAGTAATGCTTCTATGAATAAATTTCCCAAAAATAAACCATCAGACTATCGAGTAGAATTAAATCGCCCACTACATTTAGAAGGTGAATGGGAGGTTGGCGTTTCTAGTATTTGCTATGATAGCAATATTCAGAATGTGAATGATTTGGAAGAAATGATATTGACTCCTCGCACCCATGATGGAATAACGATGAATAATGCATTCCAGTTCCCATACAATTTAACGTCAGATGGAAAGTGGAACTATGAATGGATTCAGATAAAATCAGATTATTATGGTCCATTTGGGAATGAGAAAATTATTAAGGCATTCAATAGTGGTAATACTTCCATCATGAAGAATAAGTATCAGAAAGTTTATGAGTTTACTATCTATCATTGGAGTGGGAGACAGTTCCTTCGCTTTCATTCTTTTACTAAAGGTCTTACACTGAGGTTGGATAATGAATTCTATCCACATCTTGGTTTTGGTCATGGACTACATCTAACGTCAATTGCTACTGCAAATGTTAAAAAAGTTTATTCAAATCGAATCAACAAATTTCATTATAGATTTAAAATATTTGATGAAGATGTTGTAGAATGCGAAGAACGCATCATTTTGAAAAAGCGTGGTGTTCAACCTTTATCACTTATTGAGTTAGTAAAACGATGGGATGAGACTGTGGGTAAGAAGTATGGAGAGAAAATTATGGCGGACAAAAATAAGTTGGTTATTCAGAAATATAATGACAAACTTACAGTTTATTTCTCTCCAACCTTGCGCCATTTTGTAAGACATTATACACCTATTATTGGAAGCGGTGTGGTGTATGCTTCTCATGAATATCACACTAAAGCTGATTCAGTTAATGATGAATGGTGGGTGGACATCTATGGTGATCGCATCAAGAAAATTTACCAGTCTTATGAAGAATCTAAAGTTGCTATCAATATAATACCGCGTCTATATCATACAGTTGAAAGCTTCATTCATGTAGTAAATCCTTATATACAACAGAAGTTGAAGCATGTGATAAAAAGTAAATGTGATGTAAAGACACACCACATTTCGTTTTCAATTGAAAATCAACGCGTTGTTCTGAAACTGGGCTATGACATTCAATGTCAATTGAGTTAAAATTTGAAAAAACTTTGGTTTTTCAATGCTACAAACTGTGTTTGCTGCTGCGCATACGATTGGTATAGAACCACCAATGACACTTGATAAACATGAACAGCACCTTTACATTCAAAGTGATTTGATTCTACCTATTTCTGTTGGTGAGAAAAAAGAATACATTTTACGCGATTTCATTCATGATAAAGACGCTTCATATGGAATAGTCGAGAAGATGTTTGAATCTATTTTCTATCATCCCGTCGTCAAACAAACTATACCCTCTATTGCTATCAAAATTACCAATGGTTTACAAGAGTGCATCCATGTGAAAGATACTAAATCCCTCGTAACTTTAGTGTTTCGGAAAACAAAGTGTAGTCATTGTGATATGTTTATTGAAATAAAAATATGTATATGAAAAAGTCTTTTCACAGATATAGGGGGAATGAGCTGACTGTAGTCATATATTCACAAGGAAGAAACGATCTCATGCGATACATAAAACAACCATGTATATTTACAAAAAGCAACATCAAAATACTGAGTTAAAGTTGATTATGTCAATACATCTCCTGAATGTGGTAGCGTGAGTTTTATTCTTTTGGGTGGAGGTATGTTTGTGTCAGGATGTCCATGTGGAAGAGATGTGTTATGTCCTATCCAACACCTCTTATCCTCCCATGCTGAAAGTGCTCGTTTCTCGAACGTGTACGTTTTCACAGTATGAACTTGAGATTTTAAGATTGTCATATTGACAAACGTTATAGTTTTATTTTTATAGGCCTTCTTATAGGACCGATGTTTCATTTTGCGAACAATGGATTTTGATATACCTTTAGCACGCTTAATACTATCTGCACATTCTTTTAATTTCGTGGAATACATTTTAGGACGGAGGAGAATCATTTCATCTATTTCCTTTCCTGCTGTTTCATCCTTAAAACAACCAAGTTTGGCTTTATTCTGTATGGAATAGAGTGGATGAATGGGATTGTAGTTAGATGTGTCGAAATATTTTTCTAATGACTTGCCTACTTCATTAAAATTTAAATCTTTTTGAGTGGTAATTCCTAAAAAGAAACTATCTGTATCACCACCCAGCAAGCGAACCTCTTTTACGAGAGGGCATGGTTTTAATATTTTGTAGAAGAGTTGATACATTTCAAGCTTGGAATAATCTAAAACGGCTTGCCCAATATAGATGGGTTTGCACAACTCAACTTCTGATTTTATCATTTTAACACCTACAAGATCCTCATCGATGATGTCTCTATCAATGAAAAGAGGTGATGAGGTCAATTTGTGATATTTTTGTTCATCAACGACTAGTTTGTAGTTCATACGTTTTCTAACATCCTCCATGGTCTTTCCGAAAAGACTGTTATTCTTATATTTATAAAAATCCTTTTCAAAGTTATTTTGGGCGAGTGCACGTTTTTGACTGTTACTATCTATGTAGGGTTTGAGGAAGGCTTTCTGTCTAAATTTGATAATGCGGTGAACTGACTTTAGAAGCATGCCCATTTCTAAATAGAATTTTAGTATGCAGAAGTGTACGAGATAATTTTTCTTATCATATTGGGTGAGTAAAAGTTTGCGGCATGGTTTGTACCTTGGCTGTCCACACACTGTTAAGTTATTATGAAATTGTGACATGAATGGTGAAAACATATCTTCAGTCACTTCACCAGATTCAGGTGCGAGTGGGAAATCAGCAGTTTTATTTTTAATGCTATTTGGATAAATCAAATCCACTTCAAAATAATATCCCCAATCACATTCATCTGGAATCTTCAGTATGTTTGAAGGGTTGGAGTAATACTCAAGCTCATCTTGATTTAACCAACTAAACTCGGAATGAGGTAGTGGTTTAGACAGTGAACTGCCATATAAATTATTTTGGTCATAGTACTTTAGGTGGATATGATCATCACCTACTGTTTCAGATTTTATATGATGTTTATTTACAAATGTGAGACCACCGCGTATTCCGCGCTCAAATATATTATACATCTCCGGGTCTTGTAAGAGATGAATGGTCTCACCAGTCATTTTAAAGGCTGATTTAAAGGACATGGCTGGTAGACTGACAAAGTGGACAGGATCTAATTTGTCTTCTTCTAATGCCACTCGTCGAAATTCCTGAAAGACATCAGCCAGCAAAATGACATCTAATTCTAAGTAAGCGATCATATAATCGCCAAACGTTTTACAATCAAATTTTAACCATGCCTCTTGAGCATGTTCATAATCTTCTACTGGACAATCTTCACCCGTCAAATAGTTTTGGAATTTGTCAATGGAAGGAAGGGTTGTTTCATTTAGTTTAGACATTGAGCTAAAATACGCATAAGGAAAGACTCCTTTGCGAGTGATTATTTCATCCGGTAAGTTTGGATAGTGTTTCTTCGAAGTTTGACTATGGGGAAGAAACTTGAGATTACGAACGAGAGAAGCTAGTGACGCTGACATGAATTGGAATGAATCTAAAACTTTTATTTCGAAGAAGACTGTCTTATTTTCTTTAGTTTTCTTTATAACATTGAACTGCCACGATTTCATCTGGCTCAACCCTCCTTTTATGAGCATATGACTGTCATAGCCCTTAAAGTTATGAAAAATGACGGGTAGTACACGACGTCTCAACCTAAGTAAAAAGTTACATTTGGAGCAGAGTGCGTTTCTAAATTTACCAGTGATGTGATCATGATCACGCACTTTCTTAATTTTATCGTCATCAAACGTTTTATGACATTTAGGGCACAATGTGCAACTTTCAAATTTTTGTTTGTCTTCATCTGACATATGTAGTGACTTACGCTGCAATTGGGAATCATATGATTGTTGAAATTTAGCAGCTTTATCGAGAAATTCTAGAAATTTTGAAATGCAATCTTCACCTTGCCAAGTATGCATTTTGTTTTGTCTATTCCTAAAGTGGTCATGCCATACTTCATAGCAGGATATGGCTGCTGGCTTGTGGATGATATCATCAATGTAGCATTCTATGTCTGCGTAAATGACACGCAGGGGACTTAATTCGTCACCATTATCCCTATGTGAAAATATTTTATCTTTGGGCATGCGTTCCATTTGTAATTTACCTCGCTTGCACCATTCATAGTGAGTTTCAAATTTATCTTTACTCCAAAAGGAGCGGATGCAGCGGTCGCATACAAAATGTTCACCTCTTTTAGAGTGCCCCAAGTGAGTGTACAAGCGAGAGATTTTGGGATTACCACAGTAGTGCCATTCCTCGCTATCATCTTGTTTTACTAATAAGAGGTTGACTACACGTTCACAACAAGTTGAACGTGAATTATAGCGGGCACCCTTCAACCCCTTCTCCCACACGTGAACGACAATTTTAATCTTATTATGTTTTTCGAACGTTTCTACATCTTTGATTTTCATGTTGTTACTATCACAACCTTCAAAGTCTAGTTCATCCTCCCACTGTCTATAGCTATAGGTATGATTTCGATTCGCGTTGATATCATTGTAGTGAAGGATGGATAGGACTGCATATTTGAAACACTGTGATTTACAATCGACATTGATGACAGCTTTCTTATTATACAACGTTTTTGGTAGTTTAAATGTGCCTCGAGCTGCATGACTTTCTAATAGGGAAATTTTGAATATGACTGAGTCCACACCATCAAAAATGAGAGCGCTGTCGCGTTGATTGAATTTATCTACATTTGATTTTAAACATTGAATGTGAAAATTTAGCCAAGACTCGCAGTCTACAACTTCAGTTGCGGAAGAGGAAGGAACATGAAACTGTATTCTCTCCGTCACTTGACCCGTTTGAAAATCTATCTTAATATATTTTAGTTTGAGGTAGATGAGCGCCTTCATTCTAAAATTGTCTAAATTGTTGAAGAGCGCTTCGATAATGTTAGAATTTTGAAGGAGCCACTCAGGAAAATCTACTATTTGAGTATTGGACACCATGCAGTAGTCGCGTACTAAATTATTGTGTGAAACATTAATGAGGGAGATGGTAGAGGTACCGTTGGTGTAGTGATCATTTGCATGCGTGTGTTGAAGTCTGTGCGAAGATAGCTGAAAGTGACTATCAAAAGAAAGAGGGCACAAATCGCAAGGAAAGGAGATGTCATCGTCAGAATCAACTTCACCTCCGGAGATTGACGCTGCTTTGCGTTGACACACACGTTGTTTGATGTGTCGAAGGAGACTGTGCTTCCTTGTAAACATATGTCCGCAGTCGGCACATTCCCACTCGTTGCCTTGTCGCGAGAGTCCTGAGCTGGAACTCACATCACCTGAAAGAGAAATCATTCTATCATCTCTGTTCAAGTCTCAGTGTATTGTTACAACCTACTTTGACTCAACAACTCTAAACTTTCCTCGAGAAGGGAGGGCGTTGGTGATGAAGTTGATGCCTGAAATTGAGGAAGATGCTATTAGCCACACGTTTGAGGGAGATGAGTGAAGAAATTTTCAACTTACCATTTCAACGAAATCGAGTTTAAGGTTGATACTTCAACAAGATAGAGACTTCACGAGAGAGCAGTTCACTTGTACGCCTCAAATATAGAATTCGCCAGAGAACACTTCACTTATATGTCACAAAGACAGAGTGAAATGACACGAATGTCATTTTACATCTATACTTTCGTATTCATCATTCATTGGCTGTTCATTCTGATTGGTTGCTTGTTGATACTTAAGAATTAGAAAACATTTCAAAGTTATTATTCACAGTCAACATGACAAGCCTTCCGACAACACTAAACACAAAATTCTCTTCTCCATCCTCAACACCAAAGGCGCTCGTTGCACCAAACGCTCCAACGAAGGGGAAGGTAGAGAAGGTGTACCGACTGGACAATGTCAGAAAGTTGTCATTACCAGCGGACAACGAAGAGAGTGTATGTGAGGAGTGTCCCGACTTAACAGGCGTGAGGTGGAAGTATCTCCAGTACGATACTGACGATGTGATGGAGATCACCAGCACGAAATTCCTCCACCAATTATGGGAGTGGTACACCCCTAACTCCCAGCCACGAACTATGGCGGAGTGGGAGTATATTGACAAAGTGAGGCTCGCAGTGGAAGAACGATTAAAGCAAGTGAACTGTTTTTGTTATCTATGTGAAGCCAGACTCTGGGACGATATTGACGATGAAGACCTTTTGAAATACATGCAATAATAAATTTTTATTTCGTATTATCTTTGCTTTCATACTGACTTACTTGAACGGGGCTTCAGTGGATGATTTAACCATGTATACATTTTCATTTGGAAATAGTAGCACGCTTAGTCTGACTTGTAAATCTTAAAAACATTTCATATGGGCGATGATGATAGATGAAATAGTGTCAGATAAAATTAAGATAGCTTACACTTCTGATACAGGGATAGCAATCGACTGCGATCCATGTGTAAAGAGCTTGTTAGACTACGGATGGGCTTAAGTGGATGATTTAACCATGTATACTTTTTCATTTGGAAATAGTAGCACGCTTAGTCTAACTTGTAAATCTTAAAACATTTCATATGGACGATGATGATAGATGAAATAGTGTCAAATAAAATTAAGATAGCTTACACTTCTGATACAGGGATAGCAATCGACTGCGATCCATGTGTAAAGAGCTTGTTAGACTACGGATGGGCTTAAGTGGATGATTTAACCATGTATACTTTTTCATTTGGAAATAGTAGCACGCTTAGTCTAACTTGTAAATCTTAAAACATTTCATATGGACGATGATGGTAGATGAAATAGTGTCAAATAAAATTAAGATAGCTTACACTTCTGATACAGGGATAGCAATCGACTGCGATCCATGTGTAAAGAGCTTGTTAGACTACGGAAGAGAGAAGTGTGTTATGTTGCGTGTGGCGCGTGAGTGTCCTCCCATTTCATTCCATTCATCAATTCGTCTCATTGATAGAGACAGGTAGAACTCATGGTTCTCATAACGTATGCAATGGAAAGTTTTAGGCAACCTTCGACAGTTGGCTAAATGTCGCCCTGACGCGAATGCATACTACGTTGAGACAGAGGCAATCACTTGCAAACATGACGCAGAGAGGTTAAACAAGATTGACCATTGCCGAATGTCCCTTGCGGTATACATAGCTACGGGTTTCACCGCCGCCCTTTACAGGAACGCCCGTCGAAAGGAAGTATTACACCGAACTTCATTTGCAACGTTCAAGTTGAATGATAGCAGATTCAACTTAATGATAGTATTCGCCAGTCCGAAGACTGCCCAGGGCAAACCGCGTGGAGGTTCTATCATGTCTTGCCCCATGGTGGCCCTTAAGAGAGCCGATGGTTCGTTCTCGGGGTGTGAATTTAAGTTGACTATTGGCTGGAATAGTCAATGGGTATGACGGTTAGGTTGTCATAGACCCTATACCGCCTAGCTCGTGCTGGTGCATCTGGCACCTTTCGGATGCCACTGGTATTCGGAGTCCACACCCCATCCGTCCAAACGATCTTCTCGATCTTCCCCTTCTTATCATCCTCTTCATCCCACTCGTCGAGGATGACGAACTCGGGAATGGCGTTGTCTTCATCGATGAAGACGGGAATGCTGTTGGCAGATGTCGCTTCCATCGTGACTTGAAATTGAATGAGAAGCGCTACAATCTTCTGGCTTATATAGGGTTTTCAACAATGAATTGCTCAACAGCGAATCAGAATGCTTCAGGGATAGCAATCGACTGCATAACGTTCAAGTTGACTGATAGCAGATTCAACTTAATGATAGTATTCGCCAGTCCGAAGACTGGCCAGGGCAAACCGCGAGGAGGTTCTATCAAATCTTGCCCCATGGTGGCCGTTAAGAGAGCCGGTGGTTCGTTCTCGGGAGTAACGTCATCTTACACCCTACCAATTCTGCTGAGAGAGTCTTTGACTCTCTCTTTGGTAGCAGTGTCGACTTCCACACTAACTGGCACATGGCTAAAAAGTGGAATGTAGCGCCATTCCGTTGGATTGACAACAGTTGCTGTCATCGGATTGCCAATCCGAGCAAGATTATTGTAAACTCTGTCTTGCTCCTCTAGCCTGACAAACTCCTCAAATAAATTTCGCGGCCTTAACTGCGGTCCGCGAGGAGAGCTGACTTGACTGTTCGGCGTCTGCATGATTGAAATGAAATGAAATGAGAGGCAGTGGTTTATATACCCCTCTAACGCGACGCAACGTTCAAGTTGACTGATAGCAGATTCAACTTAATGATAGTATTCGCCAGTCCGAAGACTGCCCAGGGCAAACCGCGTGGAGGTTCTATCATGTCTTGCCCCTAGGTGGCCCTTAAGAGAGCCGATGGGTCATTCTCGGGAGTGTCGTGATGGGGTGGTGGAGGCGGGCAAAGATCTGCAATGAAAATGATATGTATTAGAATAGGATATACTATCTTATTTACTTTTCACTTACCAAGTTAGCCATCCTTTGGCAGTCTCGCGCGCTTCCGAATAGAGAATTTGTGTAAATGACCGCGCATTCTCAGGCTGGCATGGAGACATTTTTTCGTCGGATGGCCGTTATAACATATGATGGACTCGTCGAGACTTTGATTTACGAGTACTTCGCCGTCCAAATGATTATCCCGAATAGGGATGTGAAATCCAAACAAACGATCCTCATTCACACGATTCCACTCATCCCTCATGCGCTCCAACTTCTCATACGCCTGCCTCTCATCACCCCGCCGAGCCACAGTCCTCTCCAACTCAACATTCCTCGCTCTCAACACACTCATCTCCTTCATCATCTCCTCAAACTTCGCTTCTGCATCTCTCATTCTTCTCTCCGCAGCACTCGCCCTCTTCTCACACTCATCATTCTTCTCTTCCAACTCTCGCGTCTTATTCTTCAAATCAGTCACACTACGCCTCATTCTAATATTCTCATCCGCTACCTCCTTCGACTTCAGTTCCTTCTTTTTCAACTCATCCAACTCCTTCACAACTTCATCCTTCACCTTCTTCAAACTCTCATACTTATTCACCAACAAATCATGCGCCATCTGCTGCGAAACATGCTTCTTCTCTTCATCCTTCAACCACCTCGCCGACTGCATACGAATCCCACCACTCTTCACTTTTGGGGAAGATGAGCTCTTCGGGGGGTCGGTGATGACAATGTTTGACACCTCCGACGACGAAGAGCTCAACTTCCTCACACGCTCCCTATCTAAATCCACATCATCCTCATCATCACTCTCAAGCACTCTCTTTCGCTCAATCTCAGCCTCCAACGACGCAACTGCTCTCGCCAACTCATCATTCTCAACCTTACCCTCTCGCTCTATCACCAACATTCGCTCCCTCTCTTTAACAATCAACTGCGTGAATCGCACGTCATTCACCAAACCTCCACTACAGTCAGCATGCACTCTGTAGAAACGCGCCTCATCCTCATCACCCTTCAGCACTCTACACTTTACACACGCAACCCTATTCAGGATAATCATGTGGTCGGTGCCCGCCTTCTTGACATGAGCCTTGGCGTCCGCACTGAGATTGATTCGTCCACATGTGCACATCTTAATATGGAATTTGCGGTTCCTATCATTAGCCATGCCTGAGATTTCTTGTTAACTGTAAGATAATGAAATTTGTATAAGTTTGGAATCATGTAGTACAGTCATATTCCTAAAGCATTACACTTAGTCAGGAATGATAGATTTGAGTATAGTGAGTGGCACTCGATCCCGTCGACAGCCCGAAGGCCTTGTACTGATCACTAGGGAAGTGAGAGATCTTCCCCGATACCCGCTCTTTACAGCTGAAGACATCATTGTCACTGCCCCGAAGTGGTAACAGGAACGCCGAGTCAAAGGTAGTGATCAGTAGCTGGGATCTAACCCCTCAAAGCTGCCTTAGACTTAGTTAAATTTTAAATCTGATAGCAGATTTGAACTCAGCATACTTGAAAACCTTAGTCTACATGTTAAAACTTTGAAAAAACTGAAAATTAAGAATTTTTAAAAAATTCCGCATTTTACTACTCATACTACTTTTAAAAAATTTTTATCAGTAGTAAAGACACTATCAAACTGTATCATACAAACTTTGAAGTAAGAAGATAGCTTGCCTACTTCAAAAGATAGAGTCCTTTGAAACACCCGATATCGGGAGCTCAGAGCGACGACCCTCGCTTACCTCGTCTTTCGATGAAGTGATCAGACTTACGTTGTCGGGGGTTTATATATGCTCGGAAGAAAACTTAAAATGGCTCTATCTCCGAAAGTATTCATCGTAGCGACATGCGGTTTGTTGCAAACGATTCGTCTCATCATTCTCTATCATATGACACCTGAACCATTCTCATATGACCACGGGAAGTTGGTCCGTCAGCACATGTCCATGTAACATGCCACAAGTGAAAAAATTCCTAAGTGTGAGAGCTCCAGTGTGGTGAAAATTTTGAAAAATTTAAAACTTCCGAATTTCGACCTGGGACCTTTACCAAAACATTTTTCATCAAATTTCACTGACCAACCCCCCTCGTTCAGAGAAATTTGATGAAAAATGTTTTGGTGACGGTCCCAGGTCGAAATGACACACTTTGGAAAATTTTCAAAATTTTACCCATACAAAGCCACTCTGACACTTAGGATTTTTTCAGGTGAGCGAGCTCCGACCTAAAATCTTGTAACCGCTCTCACTTTTGAACGAAGACAGATATGAACAAGCCGTTTCTTTCACTGAATTTGTCTCACTCTTAGCTTTCAAACGAGCTATTGCACGACAAAATCCGTCCACTAGAAGCCAAGATCGAAGCTAGCTCTCCCGAGGGGGGGAGGTCCGTGAAATTTGATGAAAAATGTTTTGGTGAAGGTCCCAGGTCGAAATTCCAGACTTTGGAAAATTTTCAAAATTTTACCCATACAAAGCCACTCTGACACTTAGGATTTTTTCAGGTGAGCTACAACAGTCCACCCTCCCAACCTGGCCGGCACACCACGCCAACATCGCCGGCACACCACGCCAACCTCGACAGCACATCACCGCGCGCTACGACGGCCGGCCAGGGGACGTCAGCGAACCTTTCGGACTCACTTGGCCGGCACACCACGACACTCTGTCGTTCCATCCAGAGGGGGGGGACGTCAGACTCAAAGCACCACGGCGGCCGACCACGACACTCTGCCGTTCCAGAGGGGGGGACGTCAGCGACGGCGGCCATCTTGCGCTATCCAGAAGTGGAGTTTTACTTACTACTCATGTCAATCTTATCAATGGATGATAGCCAGCGAGCTTGTCTGTGAATATTGATGTACTTGATGAGTTCGTTTGCAGACTGCTTCTTTTCTTCTAGTGAGACGGATTGCTCATGTTGTCTAGCGAGTTCAGAGCATTTCTTGTCCCAGCAAGGTATATATGTCTTCCTGTAGCCACGTGGGTCATTACTGCACCGGTTCTCGGGCCGATGCGCCGAAATCTGCGAATTTCAATCAAATTTATGTTTTACTGTATACAGGGTGTATAACGTCTGGAAAACCGGGAAAAACCTGGAAAAGTCAGGGAAAAATAGTTTGACTGGAAAAGTCAGGGAAATTTGCATTTCGACCTGGAAATTTCTAGGTTTGATTGTAAGCGTGGAATAAAGCTGACTTTTCTCTTCTTGGTGGATTTTTGTCAATGAAATTGTCAGCTTTGAACCAGAATAATGAACATCGGAAATCGTTGCCACTCATAAATCAAATATTTATATTTGCTCTTTTTCAGACATCGAAGGTATTCTTGAAGCTTGCGAAAAAAGAATCCATTCAAGATCATACATGGACTTTCGAAATGAAATTGTCCTGAAATTTGACCCCTATCGCACACAATCGGTTATAGTACGTACAGCTAGGGATATGGTTTGTACATGAACTACATGTACATTTTATTAATCTAGGCTGATAGATGCAGTTTGGAATATCATTTTACACTGCAATGTTGTCGCGGTGATGTTTCAAAATATACGCGAGCTCATCGACTGCCCAATTATCCACCGCAGCATCTAGCGAGAACCCATCGATGTCAGTTGCCACGTCGAATTCTGTGCAAAAATCTATCAAAGGATCGTTGGTGAGAGTTGAAATTACCAAAGCGGAGCTGCGTTGGATAATCTTTAGTGTCAGCAACAAAATGTCAAACAGACTATCATCTTCTAGCGTTGACATGATGAAAGCGATATTTCCCGAGGAATCCTTCGTGCAGTCATTTCAACTCGGTAAAGACAAAATTGGCTATACAATAAACTACGGTATTGCTCTTCACCTCAAGGAATTATTGCTTGATGATGTTTCAAAGTCCCCATATTTTGTATGCTCATTTGACGAATCACTCAATAAAGTTTCCCACAAGGGGCAGATGGATGTCCATGTGCGTCTTTGGCTAGATGATCGAGTGATAACAAGATATCTCACTTCTCAGTTTCTTGGACATGCCTCGTCATCCCAGCTGTTCAATGCCCTGAATGAGTAATTGAAACGCCTTGACACCTCAAAACTGCCATGGATGGACCAAATATTAATCAAGCGACACTTCGCTTGATGAAAGAGGGTCGAGAGCACGAAACTGATTTCCTTGAGATGGGAACTTGTTCTCTGCACATTGTTGATGGAGCTTTACGCACTGGAGACAAAAGTATCAACATCATGAAGTTCTTGCGTAGCTGCTGGGAAGTTTTCAAAAATCTTCCGTCACGACGGACAGATTACCTGCACTATTCGGTGACAAAAAGTCCTGAAGTTCCGCTAAAATATTGTGCCACTCATTGGATTGAAAATGTATCTGTCGCTGAAAAAGTTATCGAGGAAATCTGGAGGCTTACGTCGAAAATGTCACGAAATTCAAGAAGAAACCCTCGTACAAAACGATGAAGGAAATGTTGAAAGATCCTCTACTGAAGGCAAGATTGTGCATCTTTGTTACGGTTGCCAAAACTTGGAAATTTTTCTTGTCAGATTCCAAGTAGACAAGCCGATGGTACCGTTCTTGTTTGAAGCTTTTGAAATCATGATAGATACTCTCTTGAAGCGTTTCGTGAAGCTTAGTGTCATGAACAATCGATCCACAGTTCAGAAATTGAGTATTCCGATGACTTAAGATAGCTTGAAGGACATTGACATTGGATTTGCTGCGAAATCCGCTATTCGAGCGTGTGGCTCGCGCATCTCTGACAAGCAAATAATCGATTTCTTGAAGGCTTCCAGAGAATTTCTCAAGGGAATCTTTCTGAAGTTGCAGAAAAGGTGCCAGTTGAAGTGTCCTCTAGTGCAAGGTTCTGCTTGTCTGGATCCATTGATCATGGCCTCGGAAAGTGCGCGGAAATTCGTTCTTTTGGATCATGCACTGAATGAGTTGGTTTCTAGCAAATGGATTTCGGGACTTGATGCTGATCAAGTGAAGCGTCAGTACGAAACAGTGACAACATAAGAACAGAAAGTGACCCTTCTTCGATCGTTCAGTGAAAGTGCTGATCGATTCGACACCTTCCTGTTGCAATGCCTGCATGATGATTCCAACGGTTCCTCGCAATTTCCACATCTTTTGAATTTCATACGCATCATCTTGTGTCTGTCTCATGGCCAAGCCTCTGTTGAGCGAGGTTTTTCTGTTAACAAAGATACTATAGTAGAAAATCAGAAAGAATTGTCCCTCGTTTCCCAACCCGCTGAAAAATTGACCCGATTTCTGGCCCGATTTTTTGCTAAATCGGGCCCGAATTTTGTTAATTATCGGGGGAAACTGAATTATCGGGTTGTTGACCCGATTACTCGCCCGAAATGACCCGATTTTTCGAAGTCCGAAAAAATCGGTTAAATTTTCGGGTCAAATTACCGATTTTTATAACTTCGATTTCCAACCCGATTTATTTCGGAATTGGCCCGATTCTGAATTCAGGTTATTGACCCGATTTTACCCCCGAAATGAACCGATTTTCGAAGCCTGAAAAAATCGGTAAAATTTTCGGGTCAAATTACCGATTTTTATAACTTCGATTTCCAACCCGATTTATTCCGGAATTGGTCCGATTCTGAATTCAGGTTATTGACCCGATTTTACCCACGAAATGAATCGATTTTCGAAGCCCGAAAAAATCGGTAAAATTTTCGGGTGAAGTTACCGATTTCTAAAATTCGTTTGCTAAACAAATTTTGCTTATCATTCCAGCAGATTTTGTTATTTCATGGTCGTTGAGCCGATTTATTCAGTTTGGGTAATTCACTCGGAATAATCGTTTCACAATTCGGATCTTTATGATTATAGGGCTGTCTTTTTCTTTTTGAAGCGAATGAACGGTCATATTGTGATAAATTAATCTGTTAATTTAGCTATACAGGATCTTCAGCATTTATTGTGATGAACAGTTTCGAATTTTCTGTTACAGATCTGCTCGAAGGAATTGATGAATTCTTCGTATAACACTGGCACATCAGCTTTAACGACTACTAAAGAACTTTTCTGAACAGCAATTCAATAGCATCTATGATTTAATTCTTACTTGTTTAATAATGTATATTCAGGGCGTCCATAAAGTTCTACAATAAACCAGATTTTCGATATTACGTCAGAATTGATAGTAATGAAACGAGACGTATCAAGACATAGCTGATTGAATGGGGTTTTCACCAGTGCAAGTATAGGCATGAAGTCAAGTGTACAAATGACTAAAATACATTTAGCAAGTAGTGGTAAAAATTTGATTTATAGTGTTCATTTTTTACGGAGAATTTTAGTGATAACTTTTTCAATCCACTCAGTCTTATGAAAGTACTTACAGAAAATACGACTGACTGAAGAAAAATCACAATTGAACACATTTCCTTTACATGATTGGCATTTTGCAGCGGCAAGTTCGCGTAGCTATTCATCAATTAGAGGAGCAATGTAACGTGTGGATGTGTTACACGTGCGGGGCTTGTTAAATATTTCATCAATCTGGAAACTCGGCAGCCGCACGTTTAAGAGGATTCAAAACTGAAAATATAAAATTTGCATATCAAATTTTTGCCGCTACTTGCATCATGAATTTTAGTCATTTGTACACCATATATTACTGGCAAAAAACCCTATTCAGCCTTCTTTTGATACGTGTCTCGTTTCTTTACTATCGTTACTAATCGTATTTATTATTGAATTCGGGTGAAAATTCGGGTGTAATATCGTGGTACTAATCGTTTTTATTATTGAAATCGGGTAAAAATTCGGGTGTAATATCGTGCTACTAATCGTTTTTATTATTGAAATCGGGTGAAAATTCGGGTGTAATATCGTGGTACTTATCGTTTTTATTATTGAAATCGGGTAAAAATTCGGGTGTAATATCGTGCTACTAATCGTTTTTATTATTGAAATCGGGTGAAAATTCGGGTGTAATATCGTGGTACTTATCGTTTTATTATTGAAATCGGGTGAAAATTCGGGTGTAATATCGGGTCCCATTTTAAAAAATTCGGGCTTAACCCCGAAAAAGGTTTACGTTTTCGGGTCTTTCACCCGATTTTTCTACTATTGTTGAGATACCAGAAGAATCGGGTGAAATGAAAAAAAAATCGAGCCAATTTTTCAGCGGGAAAGGATCATCCAAGTTCATACGAGAGCAATTTACGGTGGAGATGCGCGAAAGTTTGAGGTCACAAAGAGGATGATCCTGTCAGCTAGAAACGCGGCTGCTCTCCATCGAGAAGCGAGAAAGGAGGAAGCGAAAAATTCTGCATCGTGTTCGAAGGAAAACCATGAACGAAAACGGAAGATGATAGAAATCAAAGAAAAAGAAGAGATGAAAAAGAAACTTTTGCTTGAAATTGACCAAATCGATGAAGATATAAACGTATTGAAAAAGTAATCACTCTGACATGTCTTAGCGCAATTATTTCTGCTTATTTTGTTTTAATCAGGTTGCCTTACACACATGGTCGATTTTTTGCCAACACCAGTGGTTAAAATCACACACACATAATGTGTCAATAATCACAGGATATCATTTTTCAAATCCTCTTGAACATTGGACGATAATTGATAAACTTAAATGTTGAATACCGTACCTTAATCAATTTTTATCACAGAGGCTAATATGAGAGTAACAAATCGACCCTTGTGCAGTGTAATATCTGTTCTTGCATTTTTATACTTCGTTAACAGGGTAGTCTTTTTTGCCATCTTGTTTTCTGCTTCCCAGAGCTGCATACCAAAAGGTCTGTAATTTTTACTAGTCAGTACTACTTTGTTATTCAGTTTAAATCATTTTTACGGGTTGTTTTTAATGACCGGTTTTGTATCACACAATCATGATGATTGTTATCAATATGCGACCTACTGTGTTAAACATTATTTTATTTTACGTTCTATCTTTTCATGTACCGTGCATAACTAGGAGAACTACATGGCTATTATCTGTTTCCATACTGATTTCTTTCCATCAATCGCACAGAAATGAATATATCTAGGCATCATAACATGGAGACTACCTTGAATTGAGACTCGATCAAACCCAAAAGGCGAACTGGAATTTTTTTTTTTGAGTTACCTGGAAAAACCTGGAAAAGTGAGGGAAAATGAAAATCCGAAACCGTTATACACCCTGACCTCAGAATTTCGGAATCTCTTAATGGATACTACGTACTTACTGTTGCTCATAGTGCTAAGACTATTTTAACATTCCACAGATCAACGTTCAGTCCGAAAGATTTATTTCGGCATCCGGTGACATTATCACATCACAGAGAAACTGCATGAAGCCGAGTAATGTTGATCTTTCGCATAGCAATTTGTAGATAGCGTTGAATCTTTCTACATTTCCTGATGTGTTCATGTATAATTAAAAATAATTAAAATAATTAAAAATAGACTCTTCCTTGTTATTCATGTTTTTGAAATAATAAATAGACCCGACGTCTCTTCCGCCAGTGACTCAGAAATGTTTATATTTTCATCTGGTTTTAAAGAGTTCCATTAGAACTATCATACAGGCGTATAGGTTAAGTGTGATGAGTGTCACTAGCAGGTATTGGCAAAACCAAATTAAAGGAGGCATATGTAGGTCTGTTTCAAATTATTGAGCACTATTGGAATTTTCCTAGTAGGCCTACTCTATATAATTTGCGTTTGATTTTAGAACATCAACATTTACTAGAAAAGATAGAGACCCTACTTTCAAGATTCTGAAGTTTTAATTGACTCACTTGTCAATCAACGCGAAGCAAATTATATTTCGCCTATATTTTAATAAACTGTGCTTCACCGTAAAACTTCTTAAATTTTCGATGCACCGCTAATCTTTCCCGGTGCACCGGTGCGACCAGGTGCGGTTGGTGCACTCTGTAGTCCTACTTATTTCCATGGTTATGGAACAGTCATTCAGACTCACACACGCGTGTGCGAATGGGTTTGGAATTTTCCGTCTTTTTTCTATTAGTATTTACAAGCCCTGCATGCATCACTAAAATATATAGCGCATAAAAATGACATATTGATAAAAATTATGCAATCTGTCAAATTTGAAGTACAATCAACAAGAACGCATATGCGAGATGTTAGGATAGGCTAATTTCAGCTATCCTGGTTAGATGATCTTTGTGCTGATTCTATTCTCCAGCATCTACAAATTCTGTAGTCCCTTCATCAAAACATGTGTATGAATTGTGAAGTGTCACGCGTACTTTTGACTATTTCGGCAGAATATAAAAGGGTCTTTATTCCTGCGAATTTCAAGGAGGAAATTATGATTTTGAGGATACCAGTTGCTCCCTCATGAGATTCGTTGAATTTCTCCGCTTCTTGAGAGAGTTTAACTCCTATAACAGGTGGAATCAAAAAGACAAGTATGGAAACATTTCCTTATACAACACTATAAGGATATGGTCGGTACAAATAACACTCAAATTCTGGAAACAAATGTGAGTTTCTTGAAATTCTAGTGCCCTTTGCGCTGTCAGTCCTGGAAGCATTACAGCAATGCGTGATTATAGTCATAAATTCTACAATTGAAACAGAGCCTAGAGATTGATAAGTTTTTTTACTAAAATGGGTGGACACTCTGTACATAAGTGGATGCAGGCCTATCAGTATTTCAATACTCTCCGTGGCACAGTGGTTAAGTGCTTGTCCTGGCGATCTTCTGGTCCAGAGGTCGAGGCCTGAAAGTGTCATTCTAAGTCGTCAGGAAGGGCATTCGGACTACGCTCCAGAAAAGAAAAGTCTCTGTGCCAGCATCGTCCAAGCCACCAGTAAGGGAGAGTAGTGGTGTTAAACCATCATTCATTTTTTCCCAGTATTTCACCACCCTAACTCCTACCAGTTGCCGGTTCTACTTATCGGTGTTTTACGAAATATAATTTGGCAACTGGTGAATTGTATTATTAACCTATTTTTATGACGAAGGGCGTCAGTTGCTTGCCAGTTACCAGTGCTTCTTGGAATACACTTTGAATTGTCATGCCTCAATTACCTACCCGTCAGTGTTATGAAATAGACCCCTGAAGGGGCTTCTAGGACACGGCAGGTTGATTTCGAAAGATTTGATAAAAATAGAATCCATATGACGAGAATAGTTTAGAAGGGATTCCTACTCATTAGTATAGGATGTCAAGGAAATTACACAAACATGACAGGAAAACTGAAATCAGGAGGACGTCGCTGCAAGTGAATTCCAAGACATTATTTGTGCCGTGACATCCATGGCCGTGAGCAGGTTGTAAAGATGAGTCAGAATTACATTTTTACGTCAATTGCGCAGAACGCGGATGATTAACTAGCCAACTGTTGCTAAGACAAACCAGACAGGAAGAGGAATAGTGAATCAGCTGTGTGGAGCAGATGATTTCATTGTGCAAGATTTGTCATGGGGCGTTAACTGTGTCATTTATGATTAGGAATCGAGACTTTCCAAGAGAAAACAACAGGAAGTACTTCCCATAGAGGTAGAATATCTTTCCTGATATATCTAGAGTGCTGACTGTGCATGACTCGCCGGCGAGAAGCTGTAACACTCATGGCGATGGGAATTCCCCAAAATTGTAGGGCAGAAAGATTGAGGGTCAGTTTATCTGCATTGTGTAAACGCGAGTGTTAACCATGGTTGGCAGTTGTGCGGCTTACAATTGTACTAAAAGAGGAGGGAATTTACACAGATTTCCTCTTACTGAACCAGTGCTTCTCCAAAAATGGATCAAAAATATTCGTCGTGTCGGCTTTAAGGCCGGTAAACACTAGCGTATCTGCTCCGAACAATCGCCAGCTCGATCAATTGTAATCCTGGTCATTTAGATAATGTCTACAAACATCTCAGTAACAGGGTTTTACAGCATCCACTTACAAGTGATTGCTCACTAATAATTGATGAGATGTCTCTTAAGCGAGAAACCGAGTGGGATTCCAGTTGTCGGCAGTTTAGCGGATTTGTTGATTATGGTGGTGGTCCGGTTGAGGGAGAAATAGCACAAAATGCCTTGGTGCTGATGTTAGTAGGCACTAGAATACATTGGAAAGTCCCTGTTGGATACGCATTTACAAAACATGTAAACGCGGAAAATTTGCGAACACTGGTCAAAAAGTGCATAATAAAAGCGTCAAACATCGGCTTGAGCGTTCTCAGCGTTGTGGCCGACGTCTCGTCTGTAAATTTGAGAGCTGCAGTTCTTCTATGGTGCTCGTTTGACGTAAAGACAATGCGAACCTGGTTTCCTCATCCATACAGAACTTCTGACAAAATTTATTGGATTTGTGATGCATCCCACATGCTAAAGTTAATGCGAAATTTATTGGCCGAATACGAGATCCTTGCCCGTACAACTGGTGAATCAACTGAAAAAATACGTTGGTTTTAAATTCAAGAACTACACAAATTGCAGATGAAGGATTCACTGATTTTAGCAAATATACTTTCGGGACGTCATGTACATTATCGCAATCTTATAATGAAAGTAAATATTGCGGCACAGACTATGAGCTAGTCAGTGGCGACCGCCTTTGATTTTTTGCGAGACGATATGAAATTGCCGCATTTCAAGGGCAGCCTTTTATTCGAATAATTGATCGACTATTCGACACTTTGAATTCGAAAAATCCGTTAGCTAAGGGGTTCAAGTCACAATTGAGAAAAGAAAATAAAATGCATTGGGACCCATTCCTTAGATACGCGAAAGATTATTTGCTGACTTTGAAGCGTAATGACGGTTGTTTCATCATCGATACGAGACGCAAAGTCCCAGTTGTCGGATTTTCATTCACCAACCAATCAATTTATCAATCCATGTGAAACATTCATAAGTCTTGGAGAACACTTTGAAGATCATGAGATCGGAATTACGGAACCCTTATTCGTGCTGTAATAAACTGTTACTCGAAACTAAGACTGCATAAGTATGGTCGTCTATACAAAGAACGTCGCTTGTTGCTCAACAAAAGCTCAATCCGCCAAAAATGCTATAAATTGGTTCTGTTTCGCGGCATGTAACAGTGGTGCTACTGTCACACATGTTTTGGATGTTGTTGTCACATCGGTAAGCTGCATTTCCTACATATTCGCTTGAGTCATTTAATTATGTTGAAATTCATTCATTAGGGATCTGATGAGTATCAAATAACCTGAATTAACAGTTAATTATTCAAATACTCCCAGCCATTTTTTGAATGTATTTAAGAGGTTGAACATTCCTTAAATATTAATAAATGTTAAACTAATCGTAAACCTAAGATATTGAATGAGCCTGTCACTTAATTACAGGTGCGATTTCTATTTATCATTTTGATTGTCACTTTCAGTCAATATTGTACTGTCCGACAAAGCAGTCCATCTCTTGCCCCACATCTCGCGTGCGATAAAATCCTCATGCCGGTTACACTTCCCATAACGCCGTCCGCCCTCTAGATAATAGGGAAGATATATTCTACCTCTATGGTACTTCCATAACATGATTGAAATGTCTGACTTGTTATCCACAAGATAATGCATATCCACCATTTGGCTAGAAAAGTCACGATTATGCTAATTTCATCGCATTTCTTTTCGATATTCTCACAAATTGATGCCTCCCAAGTGATAGGAAGAGGATGCCGAAGTAATTAAACCATTCCATTGTATTACATGTAGGACAGTTATTAAATGTTCATTTACACAGTTTCAAATTAAAGACAACTGAAAAGCGTCTTTCATCTCTAAGACCGGCAGATGGTCGGCATCTGATGCAAAATTGCAGAAGCCTCATTTTACATGCGATACCTCAACAATTCGTTTAGGGAATTACAGATTATATTTTTTTGTCACACTATCTATAATTCCCTGAATTCGTTGTATGCAAAAATCAAATTTAAAAATATAAAATACAGGATTTTCCCTTAAAATCATAACATTTGGAGATGCTGTAAATTCTGATTGTCGTTATCGTAGTGTCTCGCCTATCGCCAGAGGAGTACACGGATAATTGAGTACTGTATCAACATGTCGTTATCGTTGTGTCTCGCCTATCGCCATAGGAATACACGGAAAATTGAGTATCAACATGTCGTTATCGTAGTGTCTCGCCTGTCGCCAGAGGAGTACACGGATAATTGAGTACTGTATCAACATGTCGTTATCGTTGTGTCTCGCCTATCGCCATAGGAATACACGGAAAATTGAGTATCAACATGTCGTTATCGTAGTGTCTCGCCTGTCGCCAGAGGAATACACGGAAAATTGAGTATCAACAAGTAAACAAAAGTAACACATGATTACCAGTACATATATTTGTTGATCTTCAATTTTCCGTGTACTCCTCTGGCGATGGGCGAGACACAACGATATTACGACAATCAGAATGTGCAGCTTATCCAAATGTTATGATTTTAAGGAAAAATCTGTATATTATATTTCATAAGTGAGTTGATACTTGCTCAAGTGATCCCCCACGAAAATAAATGGGTATGCTTAACGCTGTGATTTTGTGATTTTGCATGCTTATTGCTTGCGTATGCAGTTAGCATACTCCATAGGCATGGAATTTGTATTCGGAAACATGTTGATTGTATACTTATAACTGTGTTATGGCGTATTTGATAGGTGTGTGAAAACTTAATCAGTCATTGTAATTGAAAATATTCATAAGCTACATGTAGTCCATATCCAAATATTGATGCTTATTGCCGTCAATGCAAATCATGGATTTACATAACTTTATTAGTGAAGCTAAAATACAGGATTGCACTATCATCTGAATAAGATGCCTGCAATGTTGTACGTGTTGAGGAAACGCGAAGGCTCTCCTTTGACGCTAAGAGGCTATCCACACAAAGGGGAAGACGCTCTTTTAACGTGAAGGGGCAATCTACGCAAGAGAGACGGCGCTCTTTTGACGCGAAGTGGTGATCCACGCAAGGTAGAAGGTGTGTCCACGCAAGGGAGAAGGCGATTTTTTGACGGGAAGGGGTGTCCACGCTTTGACGCCAAGGGGTGTCCACGCAAGGGATAAGGCGCTCCTTGACGCGAAGGAGTGATCCACGCAAGGTAGAAAGCGATCTTTTGACGCGAAGGGGTGGTCCATGCAAGGAAGAAACCGCTCTTTTGACGCGAAGAGCGAATTAGAGTTGCTGCAATAGAACATAAGTCGGGCATAGAAACCACCTTGTTTAACCCCCTAACACAATGGCCATTTTCGTTTTCCAGTGATGGTCAAGCGGACTTTAAAAGTCAATTGCACCTGATCAACAGTGAGCTCCATTAGGTGGACCAGGAGGCCAAGAAGAGATCAAAAGGAGCCTCTCCCAAGGGAGACGAGCCTGGAGATTCTGATAAGCCAGCTCGATATAGTTGATGAAGGAGCCCTTCAAACATTCTAGTCTAAAAGTGATTCATTTTAGCCCGCTAGAAATATTGTTAGTGCATATTTTTGACGTAGTCATGCATGCAGTGTGAAGAAATACGTATCCGAAAGCGCACCGCAAAAACTAATTTCCTATTGCATTTTGTAATTGATTATGGATGAATGATCTTTTTGTAATTGATGGATTTTATGTTATTTTGTCTAATAATATGATAATAATGCCTCTATCATGAGGTGAGATTCCTCAGTTGCAAACCTCCTTCCTTTGTTAAAGTTTGTTTTGTCAAATTTTGTTCAACTGAATCCCTGATTTCAATGCATATTAGCAGGGTTTCGGAGTCCTAAAATTTTGATAGGACTCCGACTCCGGGTTTTCAAAGTTTAAGGACTCCGACTAAATCTTAAGGACTCCGACTCCGGGCACCGAAGATTCTCCAGTCTTCTCAACTCACAATTTTGGCTCTAAGTTATGCAACTATAAACTTCATTTATGTAAATGACATTTTTACATGTCTGCGTCACGAGCCACTTGAATGGCCTCCACATCTTCCATAGTATCATTGTAATCTACTCTTAATCAGCCCCAGAGGAATAGTCCCACCAACCATGCAAAATGAACAATTGACAGACATTCTCATATTAAATGACCAATACTGCGCGTGCGCCATAGGCTTAATAAGAAATAACTTTGAGCATCAAATTTTCACTTGAATTCATAACATGCTTTTAAGTTTAACCCAAACTTCTGCTTCAGTAGAGTGATGATGTAGAAAACAGATCGTCTTTGACCTAACTAAGTCAATGTAGAGTAGACTAACAAATAATTAACAACCCTGTACATGTTTTTGCCCTTTATTACATCAGCAGAAATTATGCCAATATGTGTTGTTTACTAAATGATATCAATCAAGTAAATAATATATTTCTCTTAATTGTAATATTTCATACTTAACAACTTTTTTAAACTTTCCAAATTTATGTTAATTTTTGGCCTCACAATTTTTATTATTAAGGCCATTTTCATCAAAAAAAACGTAATCTTACCTTATCTTCACATAAAATCGGTAGCGGTAGTGCGTCTACTTAATTTTCATGTTTCTAACATTTTCTCCCATTACGACTCTACATGCATATAATTGTAGCTTAGCCCACTATTGCATACATATTAGGTAGTATGAGTGGAAAAAACGGAGGTGATTGAAACAATAATTAACTCAAATGTACATGTAGCTGTGGAAACATCTACCAGTATTCATGGTGAGTGATGACTACATGTAATTGCTACACACAAAAAATAGGATCAAAAATGTTGCGTGTTACTCCGAAGGAACAACACACTATCAACAATATCAGGCCTTAGTCTGGATCGAAGGTCACTCAGAAGCAGTTTTACACTAGAGAAAAGCCTCTCCACCGAAACTTGTGTTGTCGGCAATGAAGATAACAATTTGCTCGTGTCAATCAGAGCAGGTGGACAAGTCTTCTCATTGATTGCTTCAAATACCGGTACATTGCCTTTAACCCGTTCCGAACTGAGCATGGTTGCCATCAGTTTCGTAAATTCTGTTGTTGGGTCTTCTTTTTTCAAATCTGAAAACGTACAATAGAAAAAAATCATAAGATGATCTAGCCGTAACCGGTACATGCAACTACATATGAATGATCTTTCGGACATCAGAGACATATAACCAATTACAGTATAAATTCAGTAATGCGCACATACGTATGTACGTATCTAATTTCTTTTTGCTTTCTTACCATTCGTTTTAAAAGTTGCTGCAGCGAGTAAATCCAGCTCATCCTCTAAGTCTTCCGCATCGACAATCCCCACTTCTTCTGTGGTGCTTCTGTTTGGTGATGAATCACATGAGTTCATTTGTTGTTGTTTTCTGAGATGTAGCGCTATTCTCTCCACTACTTTTGTACCTCTCTCTTGTTGGGCAGCAGTTAATAGCAGACGATAACGCGGGTCACAACATGTTGCAGCACATATCAAATCGTTCAGGAGAACCTTTAAAGAAAACAATATACATATATTGCAAAATTCAAAATACTTCAATATTCAGAGTAATAAAAGATAGTCTATAATTTATTATCTGAAAACATACATATACAAGCAGTCACAAGATAGCAGAAAAGTAAGTTAGCAGTCACAATTTCCCCAAAGAATTTGAAAACGACTACCCAATGAATAGAATGAAAATGAAGTAAATTATTCAATGAATTTTTGGTGGCTGGTATATTTCGATCGTTTGATTGATTTAGTTTGAGTAGCCGAGTAAGTCTATTATGCCTTCGTTGGAGCCCGTAAGAACGCCATTGTGTTCTTTGGGTGTAGCATATGTTTTTTTGAACAACATGATAGACAATTATTTTACATCTACATCTTTAAATAGTTCACAACAGGTAAAAGAGCTGGCATGATCGTAAATGTTAATCCGAGTTTGTGTATGAGTACAATACATATGTATGCAACAGCTTCGTTTGTATCATTTATATATTCAGTATAATTAGTTGAGTCCTTTTCAAAATTCAATCCACTATATTTTATCTACGTGTAATTCAATTTAAAAGAACAAAGTATATAATTACCTCCTCCCTTCGCATCATCGAAGCCACCATCTCCTTGGGAATGCTCCCGTCTTGCCTTGCCATGTGTCTTTTCACCTGTATCCATTCTTTCACAAATTCTCCTTAGTTGTTCTGACTGAAAAATTGAGGAATATATTTGAATTATATAGAAATTTATGTCTTGCTCTCCTTGAACGTCATAGGGACATACATCTAAGTTAATGGTGCAGCTAAATACGAAACTATAATTTACGTATAGCGTATACCAGTATACATACATCGACAGATGCCAGAGCCACATGTACGTAGAAATGCTTATGCATGAGACATAGGCACAATAATCTAGAGTTTGTTCTCATGTACATATAGTAGGTCTAGTACTTTTCAATTATTAGGACCCACTAAACTGCATTTCTGGTTGTCAAATTCAGAGTGGAACATGTAGACTAGAAAAAATCAATCGAAAAGGAGTACTTTTTAGTGTTGTAAAATTTATACGGTTCAGTGTATAGGCCTACCAAAGATAATTAATGTTTGATGTGTACTATATAAAACTTACCTGTATGCGAATTGTTGCATCGTATGGAACTTTCAATAGTTCGCTTATTTTCTCCAATTGATTCCACTCTTGGTTCGACAGGTACAGTTCGGATGAGGCCGCTGAATAGTCGAGTACAAAAGGTTTCAAATCTAACAATCTCTTTACCATGGAGTAGGTTGAGCCCCATCTGAAATACACATAAGGTACCAGTATATCTAATAGATTCTGTAATGTACTTCATTGGTTTAATTTTAATAATAATCTCACCTCGTTTCGACATCAATAATTGCTGAAAGATAGCCTTTGCTGGAAAGAGTTTGATTCAATTGTGGTGTGCGAAGCTTTCGGACAACACTTCTAACTTTGAGCAATAGATGTTGAGCGGACTTAGAAGATTTGAGGGAATCCTTCACTGCAAGCTGCAACGTATGAGCTCCACACCGAATATGATATAATACATTAGAGGCACCTTGAAAAATGTCATTTGGAAGAACATCCTCAATATCAGATTCCTCCTGTTCGTCTTCGATCTGAAATCAATTGATACTTGAGTACAAATTTCACAACTCACAACATTCTTAACAAACTACCAATATGCTTTGTTAATTTCATTATGGCATTTTCGTAATTCCTTTAAAGCTGAAGCGGTACTGAGTTTTTCTTGTTCACATGTAGCCTATGCATATAGTCTATACATAAACGGAACATCAAATGTGATCTGATATGCTATGGTCCATTACCTATTCTTACGAAATATATTTGTCCGAAGCCGAACGTATAATAGTCCCCCAGAGATACCGTTCGTGGCCAAATTATATCTAATTAAGAACTCCAAAGTAAAGTTTCAAGTTTCATGTGATATGTTTGATGTTAGGCCTATTTACTTGTACTTTACTGATATCAGTAAGCAAGTACATGTTAAGTAGTACCTGTATTTATCATTATTTCCTTAGTACCAAATGTAACTTAAAGTATGTTTAAGATCCATTAATCCGAAGTTTTATTTTCTCATATAATTTTATTGATGGAACTCAAGAAAACTAAGGAAGTACATGTAGGTGCTAATAAAATTATAACATAATTACATCATAAGACAGAAGATAAAGCTTTATCTTGAATTATGCAACAAAACTTTTCATCATATGCATGCACACATTCAAGATTCTACAAGGACTACACAAATAAATCGATTTGTAATTCTATCAAAAATTTATAATAGTTTTCGTATACCACATGTACAGTTTATCTAGATTCCTACACATATACGACACATGCATCCACATGTAACTTACAATTAGATCTACATGTACACTAGAAGGAGAAGAATATAATGGTAAAGTGATTCGTGCTAATGCGAAATTTCACATGTATATGTACAGTACATGTAATTAAGTTACGTTACAGTTTCGCAATTTTAATCGATAAACTTACTTCTTGTAAAATGTTGACCATCCATGTCATATTTGCGGCATTGTCGACGACAATTGCTAACACTTGCTCAATCGATAGATTAAATGAAGTCAGGGTTTTCTTCAGTAGATCCGCCGTACCAACCGCTGTGTGATCTAGATATTCAACCACGCCCAGGGTGTACACAACGGACATATTCTCTAAAAAACAATTGAATTAAAGATTTATGATCAAGAATCACCAGAAAGTACTAGTCTCTCTCTCAAGTGATTCCAGTTTCTATTTTGTCGAACCACCAAAAGTAATTTCTCTATTAATTGTAGAAAAGTAAATTACATTACAAAACCTAACATATCGGTAAGTTGAAGGACTCATAATTTAAAATAATGCAATCGGTAAGCTCAAAGAGTAAAATATTAGTATTACAGTCATAATTCATAACAAGAAGTAATTTGCCATAATTTCAATAAATGATATTTGCTAAAATATTATACATTTAGGCCAACTATAGGCCCAAAAACAATAATTTTTGAAACAGGCCTATGCGCGGAATATTATACTGTTCGACTCACTTTCGAAATCAGGAAGTTGGACATTTATTCCAAGATACGAAGACCGCTGACGAGTGACACCATCTAACTTAATGAAAAATACTCGGTTATGGAGATGAGATGACAACTTATCTCGAAGATTTTTTGCGGCATTGATGACAAGTCGTCTGATATTGTCCTTGTCAAGAGATACAGACAAAGACTTCGCGAG
This sequence comes from Prostheceraeus crozeri, assembly GCA_907163375.1. Lineage (NCBI taxonomy): Eukaryota > Metazoa > Platyhelminthes > Polycladida > Euryleptidae > Prostheceraeus > Prostheceraeus crozeri. Next base: position 638,029 of record CAJQUW010000102.1, read on the forward strand.
GGAGCCATTCAACTTCTGAAAAGCTGAAATGAAACCGTAAACGAAATTGACATACGTTTTAGAAATGCATACAAATAAGAAATGTAGGTTACGCCCAACGGTTTTGTAGGCATGTGGTATAAGAATCTTAAGTTATGTACACATTATAAATGAACAAACGATGTAAAATGGCAAAAGACTTAGGCCTAAATTGATCTCGACAACGTAATTTATGCTTACCTTCAGAATTTGAGAAAAAATTCAGGGGCACCAAATCTTTCACTACAAATTGAACTAGGATCCTTTCAAATTCATCTTTACTCATCGACATTGTGACTGTATGTTTCGTTGGTTTGAAATAACTAAAATAAAGATTATCAGATGAAAGTTAAAGTGTATCAAAAAATCTAGCCTATTCCTATATTGTACGCATTATAGACCTACTGTGGCCTTAAGAAATTGTATGGGCTGTATGTGTTCACATATACTGTAGTCTGTCGGCTATTTGAGTTTTGAATAAACCGTGCATAATTGATAATCAAGAACAGCCCCTCAATTTCTGACTAATGTAATAAACGCCGCGTTTATTAGAGAGAATACGGTATTTCACCTGTGATTTTATCATCTAAGATTTGATCTGTGATAAGTTTCTCTTCTGTGATTTAACCCAGTATGAAAAAGTTAGCAATAAGATCAGAACTAAGCCCTAGAGAACACTGTGAAAAGTTAACTGAAAGTGAAAACTGTCCAAATTTATATAAAAAATACCACTCATAAAAATGCAAAAGCTAGCGTGGCAGTAACCATAGTTATCCCATAAATTAAACATTCTTGAGTATCCATTTCATATCATACTGTAAGTTATTGATTGTTATTGACAAATCTCAAAGCATGTTTTATTTATACCAAAAACATTTAGCGAAATATACAAAAATAAAAGCGGAGATCAATATCGAGTTTGGTCAGCACTCTCTGATTCGGTCTTTTTATGTATCTGAGATGGCAGTTTTATGCATGTCATCCTTATCAAAGAAATTATTACAGGTAGGTCCTACATATTGATCTGAAACGCTTTATTTTGAAAAATATCATAGATATTTCACAATCAATAAGCTTCGTAGATAATTGTATTGATATGTCTTGAGAATAAAGATAACTTAACGGAATGTAGTAATAATGTCACGCTAACTTTTGCATTTTTATGAGTGGTATATTATTTTATATAAATTTGGACAGTTTTCACTGTGTTCTCTATGACGTTCTGTTGTATTCTCTTAGTATCATTCGTGTTACTGTTCAACTATCTACTGTATACCGTAAATATATTCAGTAACTGTACGTGATTCCATATACTCGTAAATGCGAGGCTTATAGTTATAATAAAATATAGTGTTAAAATATTAGGCTTAAGTTGTGATACATGCATTTACTGCGTCAATTGAAAATATTCACAAGATTCGATAGGAAATTATCGTAAACACATACACTTAAATATCTTTGTCCTTAAATTATGTGAAACTAAAACAAAATTGACGTTGCTTATAGTAAGAATTGTAGTTTGATATAAATATATGAAGACTACATACCTTTTTATGTCTGTCTGTACATTGTCTTTTTTCTTTTTGGACTCATTGGCCGCCTCAGCCTCCACCTCTTTAAACTGTATTGGATGGTGCCGTTGTAAATGCCTCTTTAAATTAGAGGCATATGAGCCTGCTCCTCCTTTAATGCTTATTATTGTGCCACAACCATCGCCATTTGAATTACCGGTACTGCATATGCAGGTAAATCCATCTTTCTTCTGTTCAAAATATTCGTACACCTTTCCTCTTAGAGGTCTTTTTGGGGGAGCCATGTCACTACTCACTATGTCAGTTGAATTGAATGTGCAGAGAAACTTACCGTTCATATTTTTTATAAGTTAGATCGACCACACCTCTTTTGTGACCTCGGCTCGCATTCGTAGTCGTGTCTTATTCAAGTCGTTGACTTAGCGTTGTTTTTACAAAGTCATCGGGCAAACTGTTTGATCATGTTCGATTGCTATGTTTTTGACGTCAATGCATCTTCAAGGAGTGGCAGGCAGTGGCGGGATTCCCACAGAATAAAATTAAAGACAAATCATATCAGCGAATAGGTTCGTTCAAGATAGCACGGGAGAATGAAATAATTTGATTATCATGAGTGAAGGTCGATTCATATCTCGGGCGCAGCACGGCTATTAATCAAATTCGTTACTATTTTATCTTAGCTAGCCATCACAGACTGCTCAATGAATCACTCGAAAGAAAACAATAGCTTATAAGTATACAGAATACAATTACAAAGTATTATATCCTGTAAGAAAGAAGCCTACATGTAGGCAACATTATATACGTATTATCAATAATCGATCATTCGTCTGATTATAAATGTGTAATGTTCTGATAGCTATACGTCTATATCAAATCAATTGGAGGATAACAAATTATGTATAGTAGTAGCTAGAATGCTTGTAGGCTAATCAACTTGTTAAGTTATGTATAAAGTAAGTTATATTAATTGTATAAAATGATCAAATGATTAAATATAATAAAGATATTTGTCTAGAATGTAGATTAATGTCGCTAGAGAAACTCGGAAGATAAAATGATGGAAAATATATTTTTGAAAATGCCATCTTTTATTGAGGCTACAACAATTTTACTACTAAGTCGGAGTCCGGAGTCCTATCATTTGATAGGACTCCGACTCCGACTCCGGCCAAATGATAGGACTCCGGGGGACTCCGACTCCGACTCCGAAACCCTGCATATTAGTTTTCTTTTATTACCACATTCCGTGTTATTGAAAAAATATATCACTTTAATGTTATGGATATATCAAACAGAGAAACATGAAATAGAGCGGAAAGATTCATTTACTGCTGCACGGTTCCTATCTCCAAAATAGCAATGATTAAAGAGTCATTTGTTTAGCCATGATTATTATTCAACGTATGTTTTTAAGGAAAGTCAAAATTCAATCAAAATTTCAATGGGGCAAATGGGGAAAACAAGTGCATCGCAAAAACTTATGAGTTTATGCATGCGTAACGTAGGCATAGAAAGTGCATTTGTGAGCATGCAGGATTATGTTTAAGCCTGTTAGGCACACGTATGAAAAGGAAGGCAAAAATGCACATGTGATCATGCATGTGTTTAAGCCTACCTTGCGCATGTGTGAAAGGCATGCAAAGTGAATACATGTATGTGGGAACACACAGGTGTGCATGCATTATCGGCTTTGCACACATATGTCTTATTAATACACATAAAATGAAAATGCATGCATAGTGAAGATGTAACATAAGCATGAAAAGCGCTACATTGCATGCGAACAAACATGCCATTTTCAAACTTACACAACATGCGCCTGAAAAGGCGTACATGCGAATGAAGATGCCCATTTATTTTTGTGCGGAATATTCTGGAACAATGCCAAATGGACCATTGACAAAATTGCCATTTCAGCAAATGCATCGATTAGAATTGTATTTACTCTTGTCTGACAACATGTGAAAATAAGATTTACTATGAATGTACAGTAAGCAGATGAAACGTAATACTTGTGAGATCAATATTGAGCTGTATTTTCTCTTCAACAAGATGCCGATATTTTTGTTAGAATTACTATCCAGGAAAAGATTAAATTTTCTATTTTCAGGAAATTAACTGTTAACTTCTTTGCATTTACTTGCTTATAAAAATTTGTAATTTCTTGACAGTCATTTTAGCGAAAATGCTTTAGGATTAACTATTATTGTGAATACCACGCACGTATTCCTGACTGCAAAAGTGACACTTCGTTGATCCTGCGCACGGCAGTATAGCATAAAGAGCGGGCCGCATACGGCCCGTGGTCTCCTCTCATTCGGCCCGCGTCCTTTTCTAGAAAATCCAAATAATCGTTTCATTTTAAACAGCCGTAGAGTTATGTTGAAAATTGATTTTGCTTCTAAATGAAGTAGGCATTTCAAGTTTAAATTGTTAATTTAGATTACATATTCCACGATTTCCAGTGCCTTGAGGGAAACTTCAATGTTATCAGTACTTCGCTGACGTCAACTATATCAGATGAAGATGAACTTTACAACAATTAATTGTGTGACTTACAAAGTAATCAGCATTCCTAACCAAAGTTTTGGTGGTACTTATCTTCGTGAGTCAGCATTTTCCGCAATGAAGTCGATCAATTTGGAGAGATAACTCTTCTTAATTCAGCATCTCTTCAGGCCTGTCTTCATTTAGTCCTAACCTCAGTTGACATTGAAACGAAGAAGCTGGCCTCCAAAATACAGACACCCATCCCATTAACTTGTAAGTAACCTGTATCGTTTTTATAAAACATGCTTTTTGAATGAATCTGGGAAAGTTCTTATTCCAAATATTTGTAAGCTTTCGTCAAATACTTCCATGATGAATGTCAAGATAATTTAGCATTTACTTATTTTGCGATACGTCTAATAGAAAAAGATAGTGCAAAAGTTGAATAATGTGAGCTGCAGTCTGTGACCTTATTTCCTTCAAATACGACCAGCGCCCGTATAACGTTAGGACAACCCTGGTTCACGCGGTTAGCCGGTTGACCTTGGGTGGTTAAATATCAAATGTTAACCGTGTTTTGCGGGAAGGGTAACCACGGTTACAGTGATGTCACCATCATGAAATTTACATGCTTCAACTTATGTTGAAAGTATTGCATGCAGATAGCATTTTTAAGTGCTTAAACATATTTTAGTGTTTGGTGTCACATAACGCTCGCCACTATCCCTACTGTCATGATATGCTTTAAGTAGAGTGAAATGACGCTAATAGTGAAGGCTATATCAATGAGTATATTTGAGAAAGACTTGGCGAAGTAAATGGCGAGGATCGCTTCGCTCGACCGACCATTTTTCACGTCAGAAGTCAACTTTATTTCAGTTGATACAGCAGAGTATGAAAAAACGTACAAATCGCTAATTTTAAAGATGAGGTGTATGAGGACTGGAAAGTGCAAAGTTTAAGAAAAATAAATGCTTGTTGCTTGTTGTAATTTGACCTTGATATTTGATGATATTGCGTGAAAAGTGTTGTCGGAAAAGTAAGATTCTAGCATGCATGTATATAGAAAAGTCGACGCAAAATACATTAAAATTTAAATAATTACTCGAATATGCGAAGTGGTACCCAGAATAATAGCAATGCAACCACCCAACGCCAGTCTAAATGCAACCCTACGCTACCCTTGCAAGTCATGGTGCGTTACCATGGATGTAGATTCTCAGGGATGCTCCATTAGCATTTAGCCGCCCTGTTGTTATGGCCCCATCATAATTCTCAACACCGGCTCGTTCAGGCCCGTCGTCAGAATGGATTTACAGGGGGGGCTCAGCTTTTGACTGGAGGGGCAAGCGTTTGTGATTTTTATATTCAATGAAGCACATAACCAATATACCTAATCATGCATATTTGACATTCCTGTGCTTCACATATCTGTATTTTCGTACTTTCTATTGTAATCGCAAGTTAGCTAAATTAAAACATGCACAGATTAAGTATTCAAATGTAATTCAAAAAAGTTGTAAGCGTTTGTGAACATTGCTAAATGTCTTCAAGACAGACTGAACGTCAATATTTTCCACCCTATCTTTCTCAAAAGTCAAAAAGCACAAACTGGCTCGTCGAGACTGCCCCATGCTTCGTCGTTGTGGCCGATCAATGCGGGTAAGTGCCGAAAACGACGCCTCACAGACAGCAGTGGAACAGGCCATTGTTGACACCGCCGCAAATAAATCGTATGTGCACTGGAAGGCCTCTCTTTGATTACGCAAAACATCGAGAAGTGTGGAAGTAGGCCTCCCGTTGATTTTCTTCTTGAGATAGCGTCTCACCAAATCTAATTCGCCTTCATCTGGAATCGTAATTCCCAGTCGGCTGAGCGGGTCAACCGTAGTCTTGATTAAAAATTCGTCTCCGTCTGGTATAGTTCCCTACAGAAAAATAAAAAAAGCAACTACTCAATTTTCAGTAGCTAACTATTACAGCACCATTAAGTTTAGAATTTAATCTTCGATAGTAAAGAATTAAAACACACGGCTTGCATATGAATTCTCCAGCTATGGACATTTGATGATGGATTTTGCTTGTTATATGATGATCTTATCACAAAATAGTTCGATTTGGTAAATGAAGTCTAGAAAATATTTCATAAAAGAATCTAGATATGTCAATAGAGACAATGATTAGTCAATGACGATAACAAATAGGCCTAAAAGCAAGATTATTATTTGACTTTATGAAAATAGATGTTAATGCTATTTATATATTTATTATTGTTCACATGCAAAACCTGTTAACGACATTTTATTTTCCTATGTAGCGTTTGAGCAGAAGAGAAACTTACTTGCAAAGCCTTGTACAACCAATCCTTTTCTTCAAAGCGTCGATAAAGTTCCTGTGTGACAAGGTCGATGATTTCGAAGTACACTGCCTTGGTGTTTATGCTGTCTATATCAGATTGATGGCCACTGACAGCCGCAAGAACAACACTGTCTGTCAGAAGGGTACTTATTTTTCTCTTGCGAGATGGATGGTCACTTTTTTGGTCCTTTATGGAAGCATTACTTTCTGTCAATATATCACTGAATACTTCTTCACTTCTCATTTCATTGAGCATTTCTTTGACCTGTGAGATTAATTCCATGGCTTTTCGCAGATCACATGCATGACTTTGCAATGCTTTGTCGATTGGCATCAAAATCCCCAGTATGCGCTTCATAACAACAGCTATGAACATGAAATTAGGTCGACACAAAATTTTTCGCAATCCGATGGCTCTCGATGGTAGATCGCCCTCCAAATTCATTGACTTACTGATCTCTTTCAACGTTGAGACAATTTCTGCATGGTTGTCAATAAGACGCTTTGTGGCATCGTGATGTCCTGACCAACGTGTCTCGAGTAATGGCTTCAATTTCGTCCCATTGTACATATCAACAATTGATTGGCATTTTAAAAATTTGTATAACACTGCACACTGATCGAAGTAGTACCTCACTGCTGAGATAGTAGAAACTAGATCCACAATAACCAAATAAGTCGGTGGTTAAAGCAATGTACGTATGGTACCTCTTTTCCGGCTCTTCTCTGTATGATAGCTTGCACTCCTGCGAGTCTGCCACTCATTGAACTGGCTCCATCATAGCATTGGGTAAGCAATCGCTCCATCGGAAGGTTGTACTTTGCCAAGCTCTCCAAAATAACGTCGGTCATCGATGAGGCATCCAGTTTCGCAGACATAGGCATGCAGAGACGGCATTCGTCCACTTTCCCATTCTTAACAAATCGAACTGAAATGGAGATATTTTCGATGTTGCTCTTGTCACGCGTTCCATCTGCTAAAAGTTTAAAAAACGGAACGTCAGCGTTTAGGCAGTCGGATGCTACTCCTCTTGCAACGACGTTTGCAAGTGTCAATTAAATCATTTTGAATTGTAGGAGATGTGTAGGTGGAATTGCGAGGAATTCCGGGCTCAATGTCAGCAAGCTTTTTATCCTTTCGAAGAGTGTATTTGAACATCTTGATAAATACACCACTGTCTGAATCATCACCCCTAAATGGCAATTCGTTAGTTGCCAAAAATTGTACTTTCTCAATCAAGGACTGGACATAATATCTCCTCTTTTCTAGAATGTCGGAGTTCAGGAGGTAAGATATCGATGTTCTGCTGTCCTCTCTGTTTTTCTGCTCATTCCAAGCAATGGTTGAATTTCTGTGCGTCGTAGTTTCAGCATGCTGAACAAATCCCTTTCTTTTGTCTCCAAGAGCGGTTTTCCATGCTCTGTAACCTGCCTTGATGAAGACCGACTCAAATTCCTTTGAACTTCTGGTAGCGTATATCCTGCAGGGATGACAGTACGCTGCATCTCTTTCGACGGAATATTCCAGCCAAGGGAATTGGCCAAACCACTGTGATCGAAAGCAGCGGTTGTCCTTGTCTCTTGGATATGACTTAAGTCGAGGTTGCTTTAGTTCAGCGCCAAATATGTCTTTCGGTAATGAATGCAAAACACATGTCGTTGAAGTTAGCACCAACTTCAACACCAACTTTTTGAATAGAGTTTGTACAGAATAGGAAACCACATGTTTAGGTACTACTGATGACGCAGAGTTTGTACAGCCAAAAAGTTTTCCAAAATTCGAACTCTTTCACCTTCAAAATTCAAATTTAAATTCGAAAAATTGGTGCAAGTATTGGTGCTACATGGTTAGCGAGTTTGTACAGCATTCCGATGGAAAAATTTAGATACAAGAGCAAAAACCTGAGTTTGTACAGCAACTTCCAGCACTTTCCTTACACGAACAACCGGAAAAAAAAGCCAAAAACCGATTTTTTCAAAAAATGATAAGATTTTCCAGAAAAGTTCTTGGTGCTACATGGAAAATGAGTTTGTACAGTGCTCTAACCGGTGGAAGAGTGTTCTACTAATCCAGTCTGAGTTTGAACACACACTTCTCCGACACTCCAGCACTCCTACGACCGGTAAATACCGGTTATTGTACAGTAACTACAAGAATACTGCCCATTTATGAACAAATCAATTGGTGCTACATGGACAATGAGTTTGTACAGTGCTCTAACCGGTGGAAGAGTGTTCTACTAATCCAGTCTGAGTTTGAACACACACTTCTCCGACACTCCAGCACTCCTACGACCGGTAAATACCGGTTATTGTACAGTAACTACAAGAATACTGCCCATTTATGAACAAATCAATTGGTGCTACATGGAAAATGAGTTTGCACAGTGCTCTAACCGGTGGAAGAGTGTTCTACTAATCCAGTCTGAGTTTGAACACACACTTCTCCGACACTCCAGCACTCCTACGATCGGTAAATACCGGTTATTGTACAGTAACTACAAGAATACTGCCCATTTATGATGGAATGATAAGTTTCTCTAAGTTGGATGTCAAAGTAAGTGACTTCAAAGTCTCTTTTACCTCATGATTGGGGCAAATACGACATGGCCTGGGTGATTTTGCATCTGAGTACGTTTTCATATAGATTTGCGAATTAAACTCCGATGATGTGTTGGGAATGTTGTATGAAATGACGGTGATGTGTTTCGCTCCTATCTTGGTAAGAGAGCAACTGATCTTTACAAGGAAATCCTAAGTGCTAACTTATCGCTACCTAGAATAGACATTTTCACATATAGAAGTGGATCTTGGTTTATTTGTGATTGCAGAATTGATCTAGATCATTATTTCGATACACTAGTTGACATGCCACGCTCAATCACGCGTAATTACACATGACCCCAAACATTCGTGGCTATGCGGGATATTGCTGCAATATAAGTTATATAAGTAAGTATAGTTGGCAGTCCTGTTATATAGACTTTGCGTCTCATGTGTCTGCCTGTATCAGAGGCTAAACAATGTTATAGGACCCCAATTTCATGTTCAGGGAAGACAGAACATGCTTAGCGGTTCATATTAGTGGTTCAAGTGGCAGCGCAGACAACCGTGGACGACGCGCAAGCTATAAACGCTCGCCCGCGCGTATTCTTAAACATCTCCCATGTTTTAACAGCATCAGATCAAGTGATTTCTGACTCTTAGTGCAGCGCATATATACGCGGGTAGAAGAATAGAATGTCCTTAACCACGGATGTTTGGGGTGTTCCTTAATTGCGCCTGAATAACGCGTGGCATGTCACCTAGTGTAGATTTATGTTTATGTGAGATAAAAATGGGCAGTGTTTATAGTATGTAAGCGTATTTTGAAGCTGAATAGGCCTATTTTTAAATAGGATACATGCATGAAATGCTACAACTGATATACGTTCAAAAACAGAATTAGCCTATTTTAGAAATATACGAGCGCATTAGAGAAAAGAATATCAGAATTAGGCCTAAATATCGTAAAGGTTTCTCGTTCTTTCTGGACGTAGATCCTTTCGTTTGATTGACTTGAAATGGCACCTAGCTGTTATTAATCGATCGAAATCCATGAACTCGAAACAAGCTTGGATCTTGAGCATTGCACCCTATTGTCGTTTGAGACATCTATGATTTCAAAATATGTTGGTGACGATTTTATTGACACATGCAGGAGTGTATCAAAAACTTAAGCGACAAAAATCAAAATTTTGCACGTTGTCGCACCTATCTCGATGGGCCTTGTCGCATTTACCCCGGACCTGGTTTTCACTACCAAAATCGATCGGGCTACGTGAATAATGAAGAGGTATTCGATCGAATCCGCTATTTCGTGTGGATGAACTTGACATCTTACTGTGATATAAAAGGTCGCCCATATTTAATTCCAGCTTGCTTCTCTTGACAGCAAACAAAATTTGTTGCAGAGTAAAGCAAATAAGGCCCAATTTTCAAAAACTGCCAAATCTTTCACCAAGTGCCAGGGTGGCATGCAATACTTTTGCGAAATAAAATGCCTTAGATATTGGCTATCTGCCAATCTAAGAGATTGGCTATATGCAGGCACATATGGATGCAAACTTAACGGTTTCTTGGCTATGAGCTATTGGTTTGGGCTACAACCTAATCGCATTTACCTAATGATGCATTTCCACAAGCCAGCCTATCGTAATTATAACCCTGCAATATCTTTATACACTGCATGTTCAATATTTTCATCTACAATCAACGATCAAGGTCACTTAACTATCACATGTTGATTTAAAAATTTGGCGGATGACTGAAGGTCGAAATTCCATCTTTTGCAGCGAATTGCGTGTATTTGTATTTCTTAATCTATTCGCGGCTGTTTATGTTTAAATAGCACATAGAATTACAAACTTTCACATAGGAAAATGAAGTAATATGTAAGTTTGCTAGGTTTACGCTCATTTATACAGCATCATTTAATTAGTATTAGCACATGAAAAGATCTAATTGTTCAAATATTTGACGATGAACAAATCAACAAAAATGAGATTAGCAATGAATATATCCCGTAAGTTTTATATGTCAACATTTTATGGCTACTGAACTGAGAGCCTAACTAGCCTGCCTGACTGTGATACAATTTTTGATACATCCGGTGATTAACATCATCAGTTAAGGTTCAGAAAATCAAGTTCCTATTTCTATCAGTTGTGTTGAACCTACATACAAGGTCTATAACCTACATTGTGGTTATTGCAATGTAACGCATATTTCATTTGAAGGAGCTATACTTTGGGTTGTACGATATAACGACATAACTTGAAAATCAGTAGGTTGCCTTCTACACCGCTCGTTAAGACATCTGGTGATCACATTCTTTCATTTGAAATTATTCAAATTATCAACTTAGTGAGCATGTAGTGTATCTGAACATGCGTGACTGATTACAGAGAGCGTCTGTTCAACAACTACGATTATGACTCCCCTGCTCTCATGTTTGAGCGATAAGTCTTCAACATTTTTTGAGTGTGAACACGAAATTGAAATATTTTGACCACTACTTTATTCCGCTTGTCATGAGCATTCATGAAATTTGTTGTAATTAATCTTATCCCGACCATTTCCTTTTGTATTTTAAAAACTTTATCGCTTGGTCACATTTTTGGTCATTTAAGGTTCATCGTATAGGCTATACGCAAGCCTGTACAATTCTTACTTTTATACCTGTGACGTGAGATTTCCATGACACTTGAGATTCACTGTGTTTCAGCTATGCACATGATCGTGGACTGCTGTTCAGACCTTTGTGTAGTGAGTGATGGTCTCGATTTTAACGTAATGCTGTGTTAATGAAATATACGACATTATGTCTGCAATCGGTCTTCTTAACAATACCTTTGATTGTTTTCCGGATTTTACTTATACATAACCGCGGTACCTTAAATTCACATATGCAGACAAACCTTTTCCCTTTGTATTCTACGGTTTCCATTGTTTCGTCCTATCAGCTAGTATATCCAGTTGTTACATTTATTATACCTTCGATTGTTTTCCAGATATTAGTGATGAATTACAAGCAACACTAATTATCAAGATTGCTGTTTTTTGCGGTGATTTTTAAGTGCATTTGTAATTGTTTTGACTACAATTGGTTGACACAACTTAGTACAGGCATTTTCAGAGATGTTCCTCTTTTCTATACCTTGTAGTTGTTTTTCTATATGCGCCTCGGACTGTCCGATCATCATCGCATCTAAGATATTCGGTCTTCATTGCACAAATGTTGCAAGTCATTTTTATCCTATCTGACCTTTCTATGCTGTGCTTCCTACTGTAATAGAGTATGTAAAAATTGAGAACTCGATATTCATCTGTCGTCCTTCTCCCTTGTCAGCATTTGAATTTGGTGCAGCTATTGATTTTTGGAGTACCGCCTACATCAAGCTTTTCACCCGTGACCTTTATGAAGTACTCGGGCTTTTTCCAGAGTTTTGTGCACCATTCTCAGCAGAGTTCATATTTTGATGGACAATAACATTTCTTGAAACAGAATATTGTTTCAACTCGTTTCACTGGTGGAAGATAGCGATTCAACCGACAATTGAATTTTGAAACAAAACCATCGCATCGATGATGTAGTTACTGTACAATAACCGGTATTTACCGGTCGTAGGAGTGCTGGAGTGTCGGAGAAGTGTGTGTTCAAACTCAGACTGGATTAGTAGAACACTCTTCCACCGGTTAGAGCACTGTACAAACTCATTTTCCATGTAGCACCAATTGATTTGTTCATAAATGGGCAGTATTCTTGTAGTTACTGTACAATAACCGGTATTTACCGGTCGTAGGAGTGCTGGAGTGTCGGAGAAGTGTGTGTTCAAACTCAGACTGGATTAGTAGAACACTCTTCCACCGGTTAGAGCACTGTACAAACTCATTTTCCATGTAGCAGTTACTGTACAATAACCGGTATTTACCGGTCGTAGGAGTGCTGGAGTGTCGGAGAAGTGTGTGTTCAAACTCAGACTGGATTAGTAGAACACTCTTCCACCGGTTAGAGCACTGTACAAACTCATTTTCCATGTAGCACCAATTGATTTGTTCATAAATGGGCAGTATTCTTGTAGTTACTGTACAATAACCGGTATTTACCGGTCGTAGGAGTGCTGGAGTGTCGGAGAAGTGTGTGTTCAAACTCAGACTGGATTAGTAGAACACTCTTCCACCGGTTAGAGCACTGTACAAACTCATTTTCCATGTAGCACCAAGAACTTTTCTGGAAAATCTTATCATTTTTTGAAAAAATCGGTTTTTGGCTTTTTTTTCCGGTTGTTCGTGTAAGGAAAGTGCTGGAAGTTGCTGTACAAACTCAGGTTTTTGCTCTTGTATCTAAATTTTTCCATCGGAATGCTGTACAAACTCGCTAACCAGGTAGCACCAATACTTGCACCAATTTTTCGAATTTAAATTTGAATTTTGAAGGTGAAAGAGTTCGAATTTTGGAAAACTTTTTGGCTGTACAAACTCTGCGTCATCAGTAGTACCTAAACATGTGGTTTCCTATTCTGTACAAACTCTATTCAAAAAGTTGGTGTTGAAGTTGGTGCTAACTTCAACGACATGCAAAACACTAGGAATCGCAGTTGCAGATTGTGTAGGGATTTTAATTGCTGATGACTGCATCGCAGTTGTGGATGATTGGATCGCAGTTGTGGATGATTGGATCGCAGTTGCGGAGGTAGTAGGGGTATCAGCTGAAGATGCTGGCGTGATCCTATACAACGCGTTGATCTCAAAAGTGTTAATGAAGTAACTGGCAGGATGAAAGTCTGTGCTAAACACTTTCTGTCAGATGACTTTGAATTTGAAACCGACAAAAAGAAGAAAATAAAATCTTACGTTACCGGATATCTCCGTTTATTTAATTGACAAACACTCCTTTGATTATGTCCCCGGAAAACTGCAGTCGGATCCTATGAATGTGGATTTGGCGGTACTTCTATTCTTTCCTCTCCACAAATCATCTATTTCAAAATCAACAAATTTAGCCGAACTTAACTGCATTTTCTTTTAGGATAGGTTAGATCAGTCGTAGAGGTTAAGTTCACGAAATAACACAAAGACGAGCAGCAGAGGAATTAATCAAGAGGGAAACTCCTAGAAACTAATAACTTAAATAGAAACTGATGATCAGAAAGAGACACAAAACAGTGGTGAAGGACTGAAGTGATGAAGTCATAAATTATTCGCAATGAGTAACAGGTGGGAAATGTTCACGTTGAATGAGTCAATAGTTATCGTCAGTCAAAAACTCCATTCACAATGCAATGGAATTATGCTATTAGGCTTTTCTTGTATGACCATTGCCATCAACTAAAAGTAGACACATGTGAACATTATTTAACAGGAGGGGCGAAATTTTTAACAGGGGGGGCGGCGCCCCCCTTGTCCCCCCGCTGGCGACGGGCCTGGGCTCGTTGCACCTAAGTTATGCATACATGCAACAGGTGCAAGACCAGACAATTATCCATGAAAGGGAAAAGCAATATGAGCCACCAAGTCAGCGTTAGTGGTTGCAATCCGGAAGTATCGGAACCAGCGCTTGCCAATTCCGATTTCGGAATTATATTAAAAGGCCAGTGAAATATTGCAGACTCATCATGACATTCGTGCATGCAACTCTAGCAAATTTCAGCAATACCTATCCGGGATGCAGTTATCCTGCGGTCGCATTGACGAATCCCGGCATCGGGATGATGCAACAAGTCAACCACCAGAAACAAATGCCAGATTTAGGTTCATAGATTTAAAAATGGTCCACATTGGTAGGTTAACTTAGCAAATATGCTAGCAGTCATCGCGATAAGAAATCGGAATATTGTGATTTAGATCTTTCCGTGGTTTCAAAATGTCGACGTAAACTGATATTATAATGTTGATGTTAAAGAATTGTTATGCTTCAAAACAGCATGTCATAAGTCAGTCTCAGGATTCAATCTGGAGTTTGTTTCCCGAATTTCGCAATACGGCAATGTATAAGAAATACGTAGTAAATGCACATTATAACCCGTACAGAAATAAGTCCGTATGAATCATAGTATGAAAAGGTATGAAAAATAGTATGACAACGCATACGTATGTAATAGCATACTATGAAACATAGTATGGACAAGTATGAATAATGCATACGTGTGTATAAACATGCTATGAAACATAGTATGCATAAGTATGAATAGCGCATACGTATGTATTAACATACTGTGAAACATTGTCGTAATTAAATATTTAAATTCATACCGTACATACATATACTACTCGTACATGTTATTGTGCAGGAGTAATGCATGTTGGGTAGCGGCAATTTTTTCTACTATGATGTATGATGCGTAACCCGAATTTTGTACCCATGCTAAATGATGCTGGTGATTATCAGTCATCTATAAAGAATTAATGAGTGATATCAAATATAACTTTCGTTGAATATACGCATTTCATGTGTTGTTCAACTTCCTGATGAACAACGTACCCATTTTTATCTCAGGTCATTGGAAATAATTATTTTTCATTTAATTATCTTTGTCTAGTATTATACAACTGTTTTGCTAACATATAATGACATTATTTGCAGATGACGAATTCGTCATTAGTTCTGATTCTTGTGATAATGAAATTCTTTCATATATACCACAGTATCTCCACAATATTTCAACGTGTTTTGAAAATGATAGTGAAAACCCACTGATGTTGCCCAACACATCGATTTTGTTTTATTTTTAATGCATAAATGATTCATTTATGTATATTTAGTCTAACCAAGAATTCATCGAGCTGGATCCTTCTCATCTCATGATTGCATGACCTATATGCATTTTTTTACATAACATGATGATATCATAAGAATTTGATTAACGATTACCATGCATATAAGAGCAGATATTATTCTTGTTTAAACGAAATAATGACGTGTCTTGTAGCTTTCTTTTGCTCAAAGAATTAGTTATTCAACGAGTTTACTTTTGAAAAGTCTCATGTGTATTGTGGATCTCTACAATGTCAGTAAAAATTTGAAAGTCCATTTTTGAGTAATTAATCTAAAAGTTAAATATGAAAGTGTTACTAATATAATTTCCTTGAGTTGCCATTGATTAAGCGCTATTTTGAGCACCAACACATTTTAGATAAGTAATTCTATCACCGTCAAAACAATTAACTTCACACTGTCTTGACGTGGGAGCATTATTATTAGCTGCTTGCATTACAGGTAACGGTAACGGATTCTTTTAAGATTGTTTATGCTAGTGAATGCTAACGAGTTGCTTCACTTTCTTTTTTTATCTTCTGCTTAAGAGTTTATGGTACCGTCCTCTTCACTCGAACTTTGATTTTAAAAAATCATACAAAAACGTTTATCTTTGATCAAATGGGTACGTCGTTCGTGTGTTATAACAAATGAATGCCATAAATGTAATTTTAACGTATGAGAAATTGTAATTATTTTGATCTAAAAATGATGCTAACAGCTGTCTCCCTCATGATATGTTCTCTATCTAAATCGGTTGACTTGCTACATTTGACATGTTACCGGAGAGACAAGGTGCTTTTGACTTTGTTCCCTTTCAGATTAAAATACGACATATTGAATACAGAATGCATGTTATTATTCATATGATAAGTGGTGCATATAATAATGAATTCATGCTGTTATAGAATATATGTACAACATCAAAACATATGTGCTTATGTATGATATTCCTTCGTACGATATACTGCTGTATGCATATATGTTGCATTTTTATGTCAGGAACATACTCTGAAAACTCATGCGTGTTTAGGATGAGTATACGTACCTATTTTCATAGTATGTTTCTTTGTATGATTCATGCGTATGGCACGACAACGCGTTACATGCTCTTAGTACGTCTCATACTATGTTTCGTATGTCTGTTCCATACTATGTTTCATATCATGTTTTCACAGCGTGTGCCATATGAGTATGCATACTATTTTCATAATATGATTCATACTATGTAAAGTCATAGTATGAATCGTACGTATGTTAGGGTATGGCCCGACAGAGCGTTACATGTTCATAGTATGTTTCATAGTATGCTTCATACGTCTGTTCCATACTATGATTCATACTACGTTTTCACAGTGTGTCTGGTGTGAATACGTATATGATTTTTCATGGTATGTTTCATAGTATGATTTTGCTCAGTATGATTTAGGGTATGCTTCATACTAAGTTTCATACTATGTTAAGTCATAGCATGAATCATGCGTATGCCAGGGTATGGCCCGACAGAGCGTTACATGTCCATAGTATGTTTCATACTATGTTACATACGTCTGTTTCATACTATGTTTCATAGTATGATTAGTAGTAAGCAAGTGACAAACACTCGACCGGCGCCCCCCCCCCTCTGGAACGGTAGAGTGTCGTGGTCGGCCGCCGTGGTGCTTCGGGTCTGAGTCCCCCCCCCTCTGCAACGACAGAGTGTGAGACTCGGGTGAGTTGGTCCGACCGCCTGGTTGACGTGGGCGACCGTCTAGGTTGACGTGGGCGACCGTCCAGGTTGACGTGGGCGACCGTCTAGGTTGTCGTGTATGGTGAAATTGCTGCCAGATTCGGATTCAGCGTAAAATTCTGCATCTGTGGTGTGATTTCCAGCTCAATCGGCGAGAAAAAATTTTTCTTCAAAATTTTAACAGAGTTAAAATTTGGGACGTTTTGGTGTGTAGTGCCCAAACGAAGCATCGGATGGGAAAACGGAGGCCAGATTCGGATTCAGCGTGAAATTCTGCATCGGTATGGTGAGTTTCAAGTCAATCGGAGAGAAAAAAATTTTCGCTGATGTCCCCCCCCTCTGGACACCTTGCTTCGATTTTGGCTTCTAGTGGACGGATTTTGTCGTGCGATATTGTTTGAAAGCTAAGAGTGAGACAAATTCAGTGAAAGAATCGGCTTGTTCCTATCTGTCTTCGTTTAGATGTGAGACGCCATTTAAGATTTTGGGACATTGGCGAAAAACGACAGAGTTAGAATTTGGGACGTTTTGGGTTGTAGTACCAAAACGAAGGCTCGGATGGGTAAACGGAGGCCAGATTTCGAATCAGCTTGATGTTATTGTCCAATGAGGATCATCATCCAATGAGAATCAAGCATTTCTTTATAAATAGCGAGCCTTCCACAGTGAGAATCATTCCATCGTTGAATCACACGAGTGACGGACGCACATTTTCTCTCTCTCTAGTTCCCTGTTCTATTATCCAACTAAAATGGTAAGTCGCTACTTCCCTCCCTCTCCTCCCTTGAACGTAAACTTAATACAATCTTTTTTCATTTTCAGGCATCTACTCCATCTGCTGCACTAGTAGGACAAAATGGCGGTCAAACGTTACAAGGTTCGCTACGGTCAGATCATCTACAACTGAGGCCAGTGGAAGAAACATCCAAGGTACATAATCCTACACCGCTACAGCGTAAATTTAAACAAGTCTTGCGTTATGATGATCATAGCGTAGTACTCCAAACGGGAATGCTCCCTTCCACGGATGTCAAGATAATGCACAATCAGTATGGGGACTACATACGGATCCCCGTGAGTCCGTGCATTCGCCACCAACTTGATATTATTGAAGAGTACGTGACATTAAATATGGACATTCCTACTCCTCTTGCTCAAGAGTGGAAGGCGAGAGATGACAAGGATACTCCCTATAGAAAGATTTGGGATGGTAATCACATTTGCCTACCGGTATCACATTGGTGTACTTACTATAAGAAGGATGGAGATCATTCAATACCCATCAGATGTGATGAGCTCGGAGAAGGTACTTGGGATATCCTTTTCAAAGTGAATGGGCTATATTATGGTCGACACAAGGATAATAAAATAGCCTCTCTCTCCATGCATATGGAATCCATCCTATATATTCCGAAACCACCCAACGTGGACGACATAATTGATCAAATCCTTAACAGCAGTGGTACGAAGCGCAAGTCGGAGAAGAATGCTACATCAAAACGCAAATCAAAGAAGGAGAATTACTAGTCCTTTCCTAACTCTACCCTATGACAATTCGCTTATGTGCTTTGAGTGTCGTAGACGTGGTCTTATTAGATACATTTTACTTCTTCGTTGCCATCATATCATTTGTGTATTTTGTCGTGAAAAGCATCGATGTAATTCTTCATTTTGTAATATGTTATAGAACGTTTCCTTAGATGTGTAAATTTCCGTTTTAGGCTTCTATCATCATTTTTATGGATTGTGAGGGTGAACCTGTACAGGAGCTCAGTGCTATTGCTATGAACAATTGGACATATCAGATTGTTAGTGTCTATCATCAACATGCCAACTGCGATCCCAATGTTGATCAATGGGCGAGAAAACACATTCATGGACTTAATCTGAAATATTTGCAAGACTATGGCTTTTCTTGTGAAAGTGCTCTTCTTATTGACTTTAAACGATGGTTAGCTGCTTTCAATGTTATACGCATCTTTTGTAATAATCCTGGTAAGGAGAGGAAAGTATTTCCCAATCTAATCATTGATGATATTTTGCTCCCGCCTTGGGATAGTAGAGTGAATCAACATTATCATGAAGTCACGAAACGTTTTAAGGATTTGTGTGTTCCTATTTTGTCTGTTCGTTGTAGTAGCTACGTTCATAACCAATGCTTCTTTCCTCCTTACCTCAACACTGCCAAAGTCCTGTATGGTTATCATTGCTCGCTGTATGATAGTTATCAGCTGTATCTATTTTATCTCTTTCAAACCATTGATTTATAATGCATGCTTGTTACCGTTATTCAATAAATGTTACTATGAGAAGAGTTGTTGTTTTCATGCAATGGATGGGTTAGTTAATGGGCGATCATGTCTTTCTCAAACGACTGCGGAACATTACGTTTTCATAGGCAAAGTTTAAAAGGAGCTGTTCAAGATTATGTGATAAATTTTCATAAAGATGAGACCGACATCGAAGCAGTGGTCGATGATGCTAGCACTCTATTTCTAGAGTTAATGAATACATTCTCTGATAGCATTGTCATGGCGCGATTAGTTGCGAAAATTAAGTTTAGTCATTTTGGAAAGGAAGAGGTGGAAAGTCGCTCTTTCCATTTTGCTTCTTATTCAATGGAAGTGGTAGATCACCCCGAAGAATTTTTTAAAAGACATATGATAAAAATTGCTGAACGTCTTAACGCATTTAACCATCATGGTAGCAGTCTAGTGATTGAAGCGATTTCAGATATTCACATTCAACTTTCCATAAAGAAAAATTGAAAATGCAGTGGTACTTGATTGTAGCACAACTGGTTTTCGAGCTATGTCTGCTCACTCTCGAAGTATATTCCTTCTGTACATGCGTCTATTATTTAGAAAAGGCTAGCAAATTCATATCTTCAAAAAGACTTGCTATAGACATCAGTAACGGTGAAACTATGTGTTGCGATGTATGTAAGCGAAAGGATGGAAATGAAAAGCGCATCTTCAAGAGATGTAAGCATGCTTTTTGTCAACGCTGTTTCATACGTAATTGCATTCAACTTTGCCAATGTAACCACTGTGACATTGCTCATTTCGAGTGTCACTTATGTCGCAATAGTTAGTACCTATGCAAATGTGGTAAAGATAGGTTTTAGCAAAGACTAACACGGAAAATGGCGAAACGTAAAAGTCAAAAGTCTTCAAAGTTTTCTTCAGCCATTCAAGCTCTCCGACGAATGAAAGCAAATCAGCGATACAATGCTATACGACATGCTAACGATAAATTCATTTGTGAAATTATTTCTCATGTGAGGAAGTTGAGGACGAAGAAATTAGCGCCAAAACAACGAAAGTTACTTAAGCGATATGCTACGAAATTGCGTTTCATCTCCAATCCTAAAGTCGCCCTTCAAAGAAAGAGGAAAACTCTAACACAAAAGGGCGGTTTCCTTTCAGCAATACTTCCAATGATAGCTCCTGCCGTGGGCAACCTATTGGGAAATATCTTTGGCTCTAAGCGTTAATTATGCAAATGTTGAGTCTCAAAGTAATAAAATGGATTTCAGACTTCAATGTGATAAAGTTCTGACTGTATCAGGTCCATCTCATGCAGGTAAAACTGTTTTCACGCTGAATTTATTGGATAAAAGAAGGGAGTTGTTTAAGGAACCTATCAATCGAGTGATTTGGTGTTATGGTATTTATCAACCGTCGCTGTTTCAGGAATTGCAAAGTCGCAACTTTATTCGACATGAAGGAATTATTCCAGTGGATAAACTTCAGTCTAATGATGTTGTTGTATTGGATGATTTATTAAAAGAAAGTAAGAATTCAAAAGATGTTACAGATATGTTCACTCGCGCAGCACACCATAAAAGGTGTTTTATCATCTATATCACACAAAATTTGTTTCCTGATGGAAAAGAAGCTCGTACACGAAACCTGAATACACACTATTATGCTATTTTCAAGAATCCGCGAGATAAAAGTCAATTTGAAATTTTAGCGCGACAAGTTGCACCCAGAGGATCAAAAGCCTTAATTGAAATTTTTCAAGCAGCTACTGAAAAACCATACGGTTACTTATTCATTGACTTTACGCAAGAGTGTCCGGAAGAATTTAGATTTCGAAGTGATATTTTGAAAACTCCCATGATTATCTACAAACTATGAGTTCTTATTCTCGCATGATTGTTATTCCTCAGGATGAATATGTACAATTGACTGCCATGCAGCAAGTAAAGCAACCTCTTGCAAATCAAATGTATAGGAAAGAAATAGATTATCAGCAAAATGTTCACATCAAAGATCCACATCGTGCTGTATTATTACAATCGGAAACTGTTGAGCAATTGAAAAACTTGAAGAATAAGATGCGTGACTCTGTATCGACTGCTACACCTTTAGCATCTCGCGCACATGCCATATCTCTTTTCAACAGTATTGAACCCCATCTCAATGTAAATGATAGAGGAGAAATCATTACAGATGAAAATAAAGTGATTGATGCTTCACGTTATGAAGACTTGATTCAGTATGCGACACGTAGAAAGCGCCGTCAGGGCTATGTTCCACCTGGTTGGTCATACTTTCTTAAACTATTGAAAAAGCATAATGTGCCAAAATTTGCTTTAAATAATGAGACATTGAAAGAACTTGATTCAACAGTGGCTACTACTCCAATGCTTCAGGCGATGAAAATGCCAACAAATTGGTTTAAGACGTCACCTGCTACATCCCCTCCCACACTCACTAAGCAAACAAGAGGAAGAACTCGACGTAGATCTACATCGCCACTAAAACTGGTAAAAGGAAAACGTAAAACAGCTCCTCCTAGGAAATACATGTTCTCAGACTATTAATATGAAGCAGATGTGTTGCTTGCCATGTAATGAGCCGCCAGAGGTGAATGTCGTTGTCACTTGCACTTGCTGCGCCAGCTCTCATAATGAAACCCCTAAGCAATGTGAACACGATCGCAAAACCGCTAAAGCTAAATGCTGCAGTTGTTGTAAATGTAGAAAGGCAAGAAAACAAAAAGATGAGAAGGAGGAAAAAGAGTCAGCCGTCATCGACTGAACGTTTGAAGTCAATCTATTATGATGTAAAACATCCGGCAGGATTTGCATCTATCAAGAAATTATCAAAAGCGAGTGGTCTTCCACAATCACAAGTGAAACGATGGTTAAAGGGTCAGGCTACCTATACACTCCACAAACAAGCGAAAAAGAAGTACCGCACCCGCCATTATATTGTTCATGACATCGATGAACAGTGGCAAGCAGATTTGTGCGATGTTGCCTCCATTTCAAAACATAACTCGGGCAATAATTTTATTTTAACCGTCATTGATATTTTCTCGCGTTATGCGTGGGCTCAACCTTTAAAAACTAAAGAAGGGAAAGGAGTAGCAAAAGCATTCCAAACAATTTTTCGAGAAGGTCGCATTCCAAAAAGAATTCAGAGTGATCAAGGAAAAGAGTTTGAAAATCAGCATGTGACAAGATTATTTGAGAGGCATGACATTGAGTTGTTTAGTGTAAAGAGCGCTTATAAAGCTGCACTCGTTGAACGTTTTAATCGCACATTAAAAAATCGCTTGTGGCGACATTTTACTGCGAACTTGACACAAAATTGGACAAAGGTTCTACAAGATACACTCCATGCCTACAATCACTCTATCCATCGTTCTATTGGACTCAGACCAGTAGATGTAAATGCTGACAATGTAGATAAAGTGCGCGAATCATTCCAACGTAAACGCACTCATGTGAAAAGTGATGTGAAAATTGGCGATAAAGTTCGTATCTCAAAAGTGAAAAGTGTTTTTTGCTAAAGGGTACCTTCCGAATTGGACAGAGGAGGTATTTACAGTATCAAGGATTAATCAAAAAGACTCTCCGACCACCTACAAGTTGAAAGATTACGATAATGAAGAAATTGAGGGTAGCTTTTACCGCGATGAGATTGAGGAAGTCACTGAAAGTGAAACATATTTGGTAGAGAAAATCATTCGATGTAAAAAACGGCAAGGTGAAGAATGGTGTCTTGTTAAATGGACTGGTTATCCTTCAAGTATGAACTCTTGGATGCGTCGTGCCGACACCTTTCATCTAAGTGATCGACAGTGATTCATGCAAAGTTGTAACTAACAATGTTTAGGGTTTGAGCTATGAATCCAACTGCCTCATTTTATTCACGACCCTCCTATGTAAGTGGCGGAGGACAAATTTACATCGGTGCTCGCCGCCAACGTGGAGGTAGCATACTTGGTGCACTGAAATCTGTTGTAGCACCTCTCATATCCAATGTCGGTAGATCTTTAAAACGAAATGTTTTAAGTAATGCCGTTGGCTTTGCTGGTGATGTTGCTAGTGATCTTTCCAGAGGTAGAAGTTTTAAGAGCAGTTTGTTGAATCGTGGGAAGGAACGCGGTTTAAAAACATTGAAGCAGACCATTGCTGGTGTTACTCAAGGAAAGAAATCACCTAAACGAATGAATAAAGGAAGGAGGAAACATCGCGGAGCTGGTAAGGTGCGATCTTCAGTCAAAAGGCATTCACGCAAACGTCGCAGAGGCTCTAATCATTCATCAGGCGCTAAACGACGACGCTGCTATAACTTCTAATCATGGAGTGTAAAACTTCCGGTTTTTGTTTGTTCGATCAACAAGCCATACAGACAGATATTCTTAGTTCAAGTATTGTAGATTATCATCCTCGAACAGCTGAGAATGCTGGCCCCATTGAATTTGTTATTCCTGGTGGTAGTGATGACTACATAGATTTGAGTTATGCGATGCTTGATTTGAGGTTTAGAATTCAGCAAGCAGATGGAACTGCTATTGACGATGCACATAAAGTTGGACTGAACAATTTACCATTGACTACATTACTTCGTGATGTTTCTCTAACGATTGGAGAGCAGCAAGTGGAAGGTGGTCAAAGCGATAATAAAAATTTATAGTCCCTATAAATCATATTTCAATCATGTATCACAGTTTCATCCAGCAGCACAAAAAAGTCATATGGAAGCCATGGGATGGTACAGAGATGAAGCAGGAAAATTTGATGTTGAAACAAACAGTGGCTTTGTAAAGCGATCTGCTATGATTAAAGATAGTAGAGTATGTCAGCTATATGGTCCGCTGAATTTAGACTTCTTTAGACAGTCAAAGTTTTTACTGTGTAATACCAGCATGCGACTCAAGCTGACATTGAATAAGCCTGAATTTGCGCTGAATGCATTTGCTAAAGTTGACAATTTTAGAATTCATGTGGAAGATATTGCACTTTACATTCGTCGAGTAGTACCGAATCCAAGTGTCATTAGAGGGCATGCTGAAGGTCTTAACCGCCAAAATGCCATTTACCCCGTTCAGCATACAAAGCTTCTCACCTTTACAATTCCGAAAGATCAAAAGAGTTTCATGAAAGATGGCCTCTTTCCATCGGAAGCACCGAAGCTCCTCATGGTGGCAATGGTTGAAAATGACGCATTTAATGGTAATATAAAGAAGAATCCTTTCAATTTTAAACACAATCAGTTAAGTGAAATTGCTTTACGTGTAAATGGTGTGAGTCATCCTGGTCCACCCTACAAACCAGATTTTGCTTCGGATCAATTTATGCGCAGTTATGTTGATTTTATGGATGTTTTTGGCTTTTACAATACGGATGACACCAACGGACTGACTATGAAAGAGTTTAAGAGTGGATATACTATTTATGCATTTGATTTGACTGCTGACAGCGATATTAGTGCACCCTATCGTCAAGCGAACGTGCCTCATAATATTCGTTTGGATTTGACGTTCAAAAGAACACTACCTGAGACGATCAATGTATTAATTTATGCAGTCTTCGATTCAAATATTGAAATTACAAAGTATCGTGACGTGATTCTTCAGTATAATCGTTAATGAGTTGGTTGACTGCTGACGATATTAAGACTAAAGTGCAGCGTAATGCAGACGAAGCGACGTTGAAAGCTTTCGATAATGTCTATTCACTCGATACCTTACCACCTGCAGTAAATCACTATCCCATCTTTATTGTGCTAAACACTCATTCACAGAATTTAGGCGGTGAGCATTGGAAAGCGATCTTTATTGGAGAAGACCGACGTGGTGAACTATTTGACTCTCTTGCTCAACCTCCAAATATACCAACACAGCAGTGGTTGAGAAAACATACGCGTCAATATCAGCGAAATGAACGCATACTACAACATCCACTTTCATCAACGTGTGGTGCTTTTGTACTGTACTTCATCTTAAAACGTTTACATGTATCTCGATTTGCATCTATTATTCAAAACTTTTCATGTAATCCATCCTCTAATGAAAAAATGATTTGTAAGTTCTATCATGATTTGAAATAAAAACATCATGTTGGAAAAATTGTTTTTTATTTTACAATCCGCTGGGTACGTACATACTCAATGAGATAGTCTAGGATCATATTTGCTTGTACATGAGATTTTAGTCCAGTAATGATCACTTTACTATTATGAAAGATTGCCACATGCACAGGTAACCAACAACTAATGAGAGCTGCAGGAAAAAGTTCGGGTTCATAACACAAACTGTAACTGCTGGTACGAATCTTCAAAAATGATAGACTGTCACTCAATTGAGTAGAGATCACCATATTGTCCACAGTCAGATTCGACATCACACACCTCTCCCTCTTCCATATCCGACGTAGTAGTCTTTGTAGCTCTAAGCGCATTGACTGCGCCGATGAATGAGAAAGGGCGCCGAGAATCTGTACAGTCCCATTTGGGAAGAGTTGAAGATTTCGTGAATTGTTCATCTTCACCACTAACATTTGAGGACGGCCCGGGTAATACTTGCTGTTTGGAAGCTGTTGGTGTAATGTTGTGAGATCGATTTTGGTGTAGAGTCTGAAGCGACGGAGAATGTTGACGATGGTGTAGCGATGGCGCTTCATGATGAAAGAATGAGTAAATTGAGCGATGTACCTTCCTTTTATACTTTTCCCAACTACCTTGATGAAATGTGAAGTTAGTATGGAGTTGGGAATGATAGATATGAATTCACCGTTTGTTGACGCGCAACCATATGCGATTTCCAATACGTGAATGTCTTTTCATATAGAAGTATTTCAAGTCCTTCATGATATGATGTAGAGATTGAAAATGACGATAAGATAAAGCAAACTCTCTTCTCACATTTCCAGTTGAATCTTTGAAATAGACGTTTCGATCATGATCCGTTTCAATACGTTGTAGGGAATCTAATTTCCAACTCATGATGTGTGGTAGTCATGTCTGATTAAGATTTGCATAGTAGGGCGATGAACTCACGACGAATAAATGTCATGATGGAGCGATGTATATATCTTCTATACTTCTCCCAATTGTATTTGCGAAATGAGAAACAGTTTGCGGAATGAGAATGGTAGATTTGAATTTCATTTCTGTAATGTTGAAGCCAAACTTGATCACCCAAGGAGATGAATCTTAATGTTTCAAAATATTCCAAATCCCTCATGATATCATTGAGGTTGACAAATTGTCGCCATGTTAATGTAATTCCTCTTGATGTATGACCATGAGAATTTTTGAAATGTACGTTTCCATCACGATCAACTCTGATATATTGTAGAGAGTCCAAAATCCAAGTCTTCATGATGTTATGCAAAGTTGCAGATTAGCAATATAAAAATGTCGTTTTATCATATTTTGCTTAGCAATGCGGCTACAAAGAGATTTACTAGTAATCGAGCTGCACTCTTTTCTACTCCCATTGATCATGTACAACAGCTAAATGGAAATTGGGAAGTGGGTGTCACTCAACTTGTTTATAGCAACTGTGTCTATACTTTTGATCATGAGGTGATGACTATTAATATGAGGCGTACAGCTGCTTACCAATGTGAAAAGGGGTGCCGAGTATACATTCCACAGTGGTCAAAGAAAGATCTCTTATCATGTAAAAAGTTTATATATGATTTCTTGAATAAAGCGTGTAAACATATTGTCCAATTTACTCCGCACAATGATGATTATAATTATGTACATCATGTAGTTGAGAAAGATTGGATTGTTGGTTTAAGTCCAAGTTTAAGAAATGATTTAGGCTACCTCGCTAGCGCCTTAACAAGCTATGATAATTTTAACGTTAATTACCACATAAGTGGTCATAAACAGTTAATATATCGAGAGGAAGCTTATTATGTAGATCTTATTCCAAGAAATGAGAAGACGTTGGTGAAGAAGATTGTGATTAAGCCAAGAAAGACAAACATGACTCCTGAAACATTATTGAAGAAATTTAATTATCTCCTTCGAGTTGATGGTAAACAAGTGGCAACATTGACTTATATCAAATCATCTAATCATATTGCAATAAGCAAATTAAATGATGATGATCTAGTATTAGTTTGTTCAAAAGATTTTCATCAGTTCTTACGACATCGTTCTGCAGCTGTTCATGGAAAATCTGATATGAAACATTTACCATGTGAAAGGCCAAATCAATTTGATACAGAATGGGCCGTATCTTTATACAGAAAGTGTGTAGAGCCTTTCGGTGGTATCTTACATGAAACAAGAGTGTTGATGCCTCGCATTATTACTTCGGTTAAATTGGTTGTAGATTATTTAAATGAAGTGATTAATGAGCAACATATTTCATTTTCTGAAAAAGAAGGTACTTTGTCTCTCACTATAAATGGAAAAGGTATTGAACTAATTATGGATAAAACTCTAATGGACATTTTGGGTTTTGATCAAAATATCTTTAAAAGTGGTACTGTAACCAAAGCTAGCGCAGACATGTCGCTATCGCGTCGTATTAACTATTTTCAGATATATTCCAATATTGGTGAAGATGTACGTGTGGGAGATGTTGAAGCTCCATTGCTAGCAATGATACCATACCAGCCAAAAAGCTGCAGTATTTTATCTGAGCATACTTTCAAGAAAGTGCATTATACAAAGCTGAAATCAAACTACATCCCACAAATTGATATTGCCATTTATGATGATGCTGGTGCGTTGATTCCTTTTCATAAAGATGCTGTGACAAGTATTACACTCCATTTCCGAATGAAGAGTTAATGCAAAAGTATGCTATTATATTTTTCCAATGTGAATAATATGGAAAGTGAAAATAAGGACTCGTTTCTAATCTACTTGCCCAGTAATGCTTCTATGAATAAATTTCCCAAAAATAAACCATCAGACTATCGAGTAGAATTAAATCGGCCACTGCATTTAGAAGGTGAATGGGAGGTTGGCGTTTCTAGTATTTGCTATGATAGCAATATTCAGAATGTGAATGATTTGGAAGAAATGATATTGACTCCTCGCACCCATGATGGAATAACGATGAATAATGCATTCCAGTTCCCATACAATTTAACATCAGATGGAAAATGGAACTATGAATGGATTCAGATAAAATCAGATTCTTATGAGCCATTTGGGAATGAGAAAATTATTAAGGCATTCAACAGTGGTAATACTTCCATCATGAAGAATAAAAATCAGAAAGCTTATGAGTTTACTATCTATCATTGGAGTGGGAGACAGTTCCTCCGCTTTCATTCTTTTACTAAAGGTCTTACGCTGAGGTTGGATAGTGAATTCTATCCGCATCTTGGTTTTGGCCATGGACTACATCTAACGTCAATTGCTACTGCAAATGTTAGAAAAGTTTATTCAAATCGAATCAACAAATTTCATTATAGATTTAAAATATTTGATGAAGATGTTGTAGAATGCGAAGAACGCATCATTTTGAAAAAGCGTGGTGTTCAACCTTTATCACTTATTGAGTTAGTAAAACGATGGAATGAGACTGTGGGTAAGAAGTATGGAGAAAAAATTATGGCGGACAAAAATAAGTTGGTTATTCAGAAATATAATGACAAACTTACAGTTTATTTCTCTCCAACCTTGCGTCATTTTGTAAGACATTATACACCTATTATTGGAAGCGGTGTGGTGTATGCTTCTCATGAATATCACACTAAAGCTGATTCAGTTAATGATGAATGGTGGGTGGACATCTATGGCGATCGCATCAAGAAAATTTACCAGTCTTATGAAGAATCTAAAGTTGCTATCAATATAATGCCGCGTCTATATCATACAGTTGAAAGCTTCATTCATGTAGTAAATCCTTATATACAACAGAAGTTGAAGCATGTGATGAAAAGTAAATATGATGTAAAGACACACCACATTTCGTTTTCAATTGAAAATCAACGCGTTGTTCTGAAACTGGGTGATGACATTCAATGTCAATTGAGTAAAAATTTGAAAAAACTCTTTGGTTTTTCAATGCTACAAACAGTGTTTGCTGCTGCGCATACGATTGGTATAGAAACACCAATGACACTTGATAAACATGAACAGCACCTTTACATTCAAAGTGATTTGATTCTACCTATTTCTGTTGGTGAGAAAAAAGAATACATTTTACGTGATTTCATTCATGATAAAGACGCTTCATATGGAATAGTCGAGAAGATGTTTGAATCTATTTTCTATCATCCCGTCGTCAAACAAACTATACCCTCTATTGCTATCAAAATTACCAATGGTTTACAAGAGTGCATCCATGTGAAAGATACTAAATCCCTCATAACGTTAGTGTTTCGGAAAACAAAGTGAAGTCATTGTGATATGTTTATTGAAATATGTACATGAATGTGAAGCAATAGACTTTATACAACATCCACTGAAAATATATACATGAGCGCACTTCAATAAACATTGTTATATACAAAAAGTCTTTTTACTTCGTGAAGGGTGGAAATATACAGGGATAGGAAAAATGTCTTTCAGTGGAAAAGTCATCACATGGGGAATGTACAGATGTGGACACATATTCACAAGGAAAAAACAATCTCATGCGATACATAAAACAACAATGTTTATCTACAGAAATCAACATCAAAATGCTAAGTTAAGGATGATTATGCTAAGACGTCTCCTGAATGTGGTAGTGTGAGTTTAATTCTTTTGGGTGGTGGTATGTTTGTGTCAGGATGTCCATGTGGAAGAGATATGTTGTGTTCTAACCAGCACCTCTTATCCTCCCATGCTGAAAGCGCCCGTTTCCTAAAAGTATGAGTTTTGATCTCATGCGACTTAGATTTTAAGATTGTCATATTGACAAACGTTATATTTTTATTTCTATAGGCTTTCCTGAAATTCTTATGTTTCATATTTTTCACAATGGATTTTGATATGCCTTTAGCGCGCTTAATGCTATCATCACTATCCTTTAATTTCATAGAATACATTTTTGGACGGAGGAGAATCATTTCATCTATTTCCTTCCCTGCTGTCTCATCCTTAAAGCAGCCAAGTTTTGCCTTATTTTTGATGGAGTAGAGTGGATGATCAGCAGGATAATTTGATGTATCAAAATATCTTTCTAAAGATTTTCCTACTTCATTGAAATTTAAATCTTTTTGAGTGGTAATACCTAAGAAGAAACTATCTGTATCACCACCCAACAAACGAACCTCTTTTACGAGAGGACATGGTTTTAGTATTTTATAAAAGAGTTGGTACATTTCAAGCTTAGAATAATCTAGTACAGCTTGACCAATATAGATGGGTTTGCACAACTCAACTTCAGATTTTATCATTTTAACACCTACAAGGTCCTCATCGATAATGTCTCTATCGATGAATAGAGGTGATGAGGTCAATTTGTGATACTTTTGATCATCATTAACTAGTTTGTAGTTTACGCGCTTTCTAACATCCTCCATCGTCTTACCAAATAGACTGTTGTTCTTATATTTATAAAAATCTTTTTCAAAGTTATTTTTGGCTAGTGCACGTTTCTGGCTGTTGCTATCAATATATGGCTTGAGGAAGGCTTTCTGTCTAAATTTAATAATGCGGTGAACTCTTTTTAAAATCATACCCATTTCTAAATAAAATTTTAAGATGCTAAAGTGGACTAGATAGTTTTCTTTATCATACTGGGTGAGTAAAAGTTTGCGACAAGGCTTATAGTCGGGTTGTCCACATGATTCTAAATCTTTATGAAATTGTTTCATAAAGTCGGAAAACATATCTTTACTCACTTCACCTGATTCGGGTGCGAGTGGAAAATCTACGGTTTTATGTTTAATATTATTTGGATAGATTAGATCTATCTCAAAATAATATCCCCAATCACCTTCATCTGGAATTGCTAGTATGTTAGAAGGGTTGGAGAAATGTTGAATATCACTATCATCTAACCAGCTAAACTCAGAGTGAGGGAGTGGTTTGGATAATGAACTACCATACAAATTATTTTGGTCATAATACTTCAGATGAGTCTGGTCATTGCCTACTGTTTCAGATTTTAACCTATGTTTATTTACAAATGTGAGACCACCGCGAATTCCTCGCTCAAATAAATTATACATCTCTGGATCTTGTAAGAGATGAATGGTCTCACCAGTCATTTTAAAAGCAGACTTAAATGACATGGCTGGCAGACTGACAAAGTGGACGGGATCTAACTTATCTTCTTCTAATGCCACTCGTCGAAACTCCTGAAATACATCAGCCAGCAAAAATACATCTAACTTAAGGTAGGCAATCATATATTCACCAAATGTATGGCAGTCAAATTTTATCCATGCATCTTGTGCATGATCATAATCTTCGGTCTTACATTCTGCGCCGGTCAAATCATTTTTAAATTTATCTATGGGTGGAAGAGAAGTCTCGCCGAGTTTACTAATCGCATGGAAATATGCATATGGAAAGACTCCTTTCCGTGTGATGACTTCATCGGTTAGATTTGGATATTGTTTCTTAAGATTTTGTGTTAGTGGAAGAGACTTAAGATTTTGTACGAGAGAGGTCAGTGATGCAGTCATAAATTGGTAGGAATCTAAAAATTTTATATCAAAATAGACCGTCTTATTTTCTTTAGTTTTATCAACAGGCACTTTTGCTGTCATGGCCATAAACTTCTCTCTCGTTTGTGCTATTACATCAAGTTTCCACTCTTTCATTTGACCTAAACCTCCTTTTATTATCATATGGCTGTCGTAGCCCTTGAAATTATGGAAAATGACGGGTAATGTACGCCGTTTCATCCTAAGTGAAAAATTGCATTTTGAACATAGTGCGTTTCTAAATTTACCAGTGATGTGATCATGGTCGCGCACTTTCTTAATCTTATCATCATCAAATGTTTTCCTACATTTGAGGCAAACGTTGCAACTATCAAATTTTGCTTGATCATCTGCTGTCATATGCAATGATCTGCGATACAGTTCACCATTATACTTTTGTTGAAATTTTACAGCCTGTTCGAGGAATTGTGGGAATTGGTAAATACAATCCTCACCTTGCCAGACGTGCATTTTATTTTTTCTATTTTGGAAATGGTCATGCCATACTTCATAGCAGGAAATGGCTGCTGCTCGATGGATGTTATCATCGATATAACATTCGATGTCAGCATAGATGACACGAAGAGGACTTAGTTCATCACCATTCTCTCTATATGAAAACTCCTTATCTTTGGGCATGCGCTCCATTTGCAGTTTACCTCGCTTACACCATTCGTAATGAGTTTCAAATTTAGTTTTCCTCCTAAAGTGGCGAATACATCTGTCGCAGTAATATAACTCTCTACTAGAGTTTTCTAAGTGGTGGTATAAGCGAGAGATTTTGGGAATACCGCAGTAGTGCCATTCCTCACTATCATCCTGTTTTACTAATAACAGGTTTACTGTACGTTCATAACAACTCGAACGCGAGTTGTAGCGCACACCCTTCAATCCCTTTTCCCAAACATGGAGAACTATTTTGATGTTGTTCAATTTTTCAAATTTTTCTATATCTTTAATTTTCATATCGTCACTATTACAGTCATCGAAGTTTAATTCATTCTCCCACTGTTGATACTTACTCTTGCGGTATCGACTATTCTGCACATCATTATAGTGGAGAATGGAGAGGACGGCATACTTAAAACATTGCGATTCGCAATCTACAGAAATGACTGCTGCTTTATTTCTTAAATTTTTCGGAAGTTTAAAGGAGCCTCGACCACTATGATTTCCTAATAAACTGATTTTAATCATGGCGGTCTCAATACCATCAAAAACGAGTCCACTATCACGCTCGTTAAATTTATCTATATTTAATTTTAACCCTTGGATATGAAAATTTATCCAAGACTCACAGTCTACAACTTCGGTTGCAGGAGAGGAGGGTATGTGAAACTCCAACCTCTCTATTATTTGTCCAGTATGGTGGTCGATTTTTACATATTTTATTTTAAGATAGATGAGCGCCTTCATTCTAAAATTGTCTAAATTGTTGAAGAGCGCTTCTATCAATGATGAATTTTGATGAAACCATTCCTCAAAGTTAGCAATGGTTTCTGAGGATTCCATCTGGTAGTTCCTCACTAAATTATTTATGGACACCTCAGTGAGTCGGATAGAGGAGGTACCGTTGGTGTAGGTATCGTTCGTGTGTGTATGTTGAAGTCTGTGCGAAGATAGTTCAAAACGTGTCTCGAAAGACTGAATGCATAAATCGCAAGAAAAGGAGACATCGTTAACAGAATCATCCCTACCTTCGGAGATTGATGCCGGCTTAGGTCTACAAACACCTCGCTTGATGTGTCGGATGAGATCACGCTTCCTCGTGAAGATGTGTCCACAGTCAGCACATTCCCGATCGTCGCATTCCCGTGACAATGTTGATATGGACTCGCACGAGATGGAACTGGTATCACCTGAAAGAGAAATCATTCTTTCATCTCTGTTCAAGTCTCAGTGTATTGTTACAACCTACCTTGACTCAACAACTCTAAACTTTCCTCGAGAAGGGAGGGTGTTGGTGATGAAGTTGATGCCTGAAATTGAGGAAGATGCTATTAGCCACACGTTTGAGGGAGATGAGAGAGGAAATTTTCAACTTACCATTTGAACGAAATTATGTTTAAGCTTGATACTTCAACAAGATAGAGACTTCACTCAAATTTGGAATTCACTAAAGAGCAGTTCACTTGTACGCCTCAAATACAGAATTCGTCAGAGAACAGTTCACTTATGCGTCTCAAAGACAGAGTGAAATGATACGGATGTCACTTTGCTTATATACTTTCATTCTCTTCATTCATTGGATGTTCATTCTGATTGGCTGCTTGTGCATACTTAAGAATTAGAAAACATTTCAAAGTCATTATTCACAGTCAACATGACAAGCCCTCCAACAACATCAAACACAAAATTCTCTTCTCCATGCTCAACACCAAAGGCGCTCGTTACACCAAATGCACCAAGAAAGGCGAAGGTGGAGAAGGTGTACCGACTGGACAATATACGAAAGTTATCATTACCAGCGGACGAGGAAGAGGAGAGTGTATGTGAGAAGGAGTGTCCCGACTTAACAGGCGTGAGGTGGAAGTATCTCCAGTACGATACTGACGATGTGATGGAGATCACCAGCACGAAATTCCTCCACCAATTATGGGAGTGGTACACCCCTAACTCCCAGCCACGAACTATGGCAGAGTGGGAGTATATTGATAAAGTGAGGCTCGCAGTGGAAGAACGATTAAAGCAACTGAACTGTTTTTGTGATCTATGTGAAGCCAGACTCTGGGACGATATTGACGATGAAGACCTTTTGAAATACATGCCATAATAAATTTTTATTTCATATTATCTTTGCTTTCATACTGACTTACTTGAACGGGACTTCAGTTGATGATTTAACCATGTATACATTTTCATTTGGAAATAGTAGCACGCTTAGTCTAACTTGTAAATCTTAAAACATTTCATATGGACGATGATGATAGATGAAATAGTGTCAAATAAAATTAAGATAGCTTACACTTCTGATACAGGGATAGCAATCGACTGCGATCCATGTGTAAAGAGCTTGTTAGACTACGGATGGGGTTAAGTGGATGATTTAACCATGTATACATTTTCATTTGGAAATAGTAGCACGCTTAGTCTAACTTGTAAATCTTAAAACATTTCATATGGACGATGATGATAGATGAAATAGTGTCAAATAAAATTAAGATAGCTTACACTTCTGATACAGGGATAGCAATCGACTGCGATCCATGTGTAAAGAGCTTGTTAGACTACGGATGGGGTTAAGTGGATGATTTAACCATGTATACATTTTCATTTGGAAATAGTAGCACGCTTAGTCTAACTTGTAAATCTTAAAACATTTCATATGGACGATGATGATAGATGAAATAGTGTCAAATAAAATTAAGATAGCTTACACTTCTGATACAGGGATAGCAATCGACTGCGATCCATGTGTAAAGAGCTTGTTCGACTACGGATGGGCTTAAGTGGATGATTTAACCATGTATACTTTTTCATTTGGAAATAGTAGCACGCTTAGTCTAACTTGTAAATCTTAAAACATTTCATATGGACGATGATGATAGATGAAATAGTGTCAAATAAAATTAAGATAGCTTACACTTCTGATACAGGGATAGCAATCGACTGCGATCCATGTGTAAAGAGCTTTTTAGACTACGGAAGAGAGAAGTGTGTTATGTTGCGTGTGGCGCGTGAGTGTCCTCCCATTTCATTCCATTCATTATTTTTCTTCCCCTCTGCATTCCATATCCGAGGATGTGTGGCGGGCTTGGGACCGCTTTAGCTGCATTAGAAGGTTGGCCCTTAAAAGAGCCCATGGGTCGTTCTCCGTCCACCGACACTCCTCTCACTTCTGCAAAAACTCTGAAAGAAAAAGAATAGGAGATTAGATGAGCTACAATAATGATCATGTTGAGGAAGCTTACTGGGAACTTTCTTCCGAACTTTTCGGACGACGAAGTCTTCAAGCTGACCGGTAATGTCCATACTCATGTGGAGACATCGGACTCCGTCGCCCTCATAACACTGTTGGGTCACGTTGGGGTCGTCGGTGATGGTTGGGGCGTCGCATACATTATTCTCAAAGAGGGGAAGATGGACATCATACATTCTCCTTTTTCGACACTTCAAACGCTCATGCAGTCGCTCCACTTCACCCGTCAACCTCTTATTAATAACCTTCACCTCCTCCGTCTCCTTCACCACGCTTCGCATCCGCTCTATCTCTTCATCCTTCCTCGACACACTCGCCTGCAAACTCTCCACCAAACCTGCCTTCCTCATCAACTCGCTCCTTTCCGCCATCCATTCCTTCTCCTTCTTTCTCAAGCTCTCCAACTCTTCCCTCGTTGCCCTATACCCCTCAACCTTCACCTTCAGCTCTTCATTCTCCTTCAAAACTTTTCTATTATTACTTTCCAAAGCCATCACACGATCCTTCATTCTCACAAATACCTCCGTATCATACGCCTCTTGCTGCCGTGGCGATGACGCTGCCATCGGCTTAGCCACTTCCTCCCCCTCCCACTCTTCCTTCAAATCCGCTATGTCCCCAAACAAATCTTCCATCACCGCATCCAAATCAACATCATCCTTCTTCTTCATTTTCGCTCTCAACTCAACTTCCTCACTCGAACTCCCATCACTCGAAATCACATCACTCGCATTCCTCACCACTTTCTCCCCAATCACGTCCTGAATCGTTGCCACCGCCTTTCTCACCTCTTCCCTTTCCAACAACTCTCCCTCAAACCATGCCTTGAACCCCTTCTCTCCGATGTTCCCACTCTCACACTGCAAATGCGCCTTCATAAATTCCTTCTCATCCCCCATCACAGATTTCCGACAAGACACACACAACTTCAACATCACTTTCCTCTCATGGCCCATCGTCCCCTCTTTTTCTTTTAAATGTTTCTTCAGTTCGCTACCTCTGGCAATCTTGCCACAACTACACTTGCCCGCCAACATCTTTGCGTTATTCGGTTTTGTCATGATAATTCTGTAAAGATAGAGTAAAATTTGATAGCAAGTGTTTATAGGATACTACTTGCTGATATGCATTGAAAGACTAAGTCACCAAACATTTGATAGCAAGTCAGCAACCGTTTGGGTGTTAAGCTCTTGAATCCGTTACAGGCATTACTCAGAGGGGATCTTATCCCAGCTCCAAGGCCTCGACCCACAAATCCAACCTCGATCGGACAGAGCGTGCGTCATATCACTGTGTTGGTATCCGGGCCCCAGTTTTGACATGAAAACCGGTGGAGTTATTTACAAGAGGAAACGACCCAAGTCACAGAGACTCATAAACGACTGCTTTTTATTCAAAAACTTTAATTATTATCATTAAATATGAATTTAAATTTTTCAGTATTTTAGTACTACTCATAAAACGTTTATAAGTAGTCTGTCACCTTCAGCATAGCAAACGCTGTCGAATGTTTTTTGAATCAAGTCTAAAGGACTTGTAGAAGCAAAGTTATAGCCGTTTGAAGATTTCGGCCTACTATCATCAAATGGTCAGTCATGCTATACTGACTAACCTATAAGTCTGACACCTTAGCTGATATCAGCAATGTAAAGTCAGAAGTCCGATATCGGACCTCAAGAGAAACGACTTACCTGTAGTCAGTTTCTCAACTTAGTGAAATTCCTCTCCCGATCCCGTTCTTATATACCCTGTGAATATGCAATCGATAAGAGGGGGGGGACGTCAGTGAAATTTCAAAATTTGATGAAAAATGTTTTGGTGACGGTCCCAGGTCGAAATTCCACACTTTGGAAAATTTTCAAATTTTTACCCATACAAAGCCACTCTGACACTTAGGATTTTTTCAGGTGAGCGAGCTCCGACCTAAAATCTTGTAACCGCTCTAACTTTTGAACGAAGACAGATAGGAACAAGCCGTTTCTTTCACTGAATTTGTCTCACTCTTAGCTTTCAAACGAGCTATCGCACGACAAAATCCGTCCACTGGAAGCCAAAATCGAAGCAAGCTGTCCAGAGGGGGGGGGACGTCAGTGAAATTTCAAAATTTGATGAAAAATGTTTTGGTGACGGTCCCAGGTCGAAATTCCACACTTTGGAAAATTTTCAAATTTTTACCCATACAAAGCCACTCTGACACTTAGGATTTTTTCAGGTGAGCGAGCTCCGACCTAAAATCTTGTAACCGCTCTAACTTTTGAACGAAGACAGATTGGAACAAGCCGATTCTTTCACTGAATTTGTCTCACTCTTAGCTTTCAAACGAGCTATCGCACGACAAAATCCGTCCACTGGAAGCCAAAATCGAAGCAAGCTGTCCAGAGGGGGGCGGACGTCAGTGAAATTTCAAAATTTGATGAAAAATGTTTTGGTGACGGTCCCAGGTCGAAATTCCACACTTTGGAAAATTTTCAAATTTTTACCCATACAAAGCCACTCTGACACTTAGGATTTTTTCAGGTGAGCGAGCTCCGACCTAAAATCTTGTAACCGCTCTAACTTTTGAACGAAGACAGATAGGAACAAGCCGATTCTTTCACTTAATTTGTCTCACTCTTAGCTTTCAAACGAGCTATCGCACGACAAAATCCGTCCACTGGAAGCCAAAATCGAAGCAAGCTGTCCAGAGGGGGGGGGACGTCAGCGAAAATTTTTCTCTCCGATTGACTTGAAACTCACCATACCGATGCAGAATTTCACGCTGAATCCGAATCTGGACTCCGTTTTCTCATCCGATGCTTCGTTTTGGCTCTACAGTAGGCAGCCATCGCAAAAATTCTAACTCTGTCGTTTTTTCGAAAAATGTTGAAAATTTTTTCTCTCCGATTGACTTGAAACTCACCATACAGATAGAGAATTTCACGCTGATTCCAAATCTGAAATCCGTTTTCCAATCCGATGCTTCGTTTTGAAGCTACAGCCCAAAACGTCCCAAATTCTAACTCTGTCGTTTTTAGCCAATGTCCCAAAATCTTAAATGGCGTCTCACATCTAAACGAAGACAGATAGGAACAAGCCGATTCTTTCACTGAATTTGTCTCACTCTTAGCTTTCAAACGAGCTATCGCACGACAAAATCCGTCCACTAGAAGCCAAAATCGAAGCAAGGTGTCCAGAGGGGGGGGACATCAGCGAAAATTTTTTTCTCTCCGATTGACTTGAAACTCACCATACCGATGCAGAATTTCACGCTGAATCCGAATCTGGCCTCCGTTTTCCCATCCGATGCTTCGTTTGGGCACTACACACCAAAACGTCCCAAATTTTAACTCTGTTAAAATTTTGAAGAAAAATTTTTTCTCGCCGATTGAGCTGGAAATCACACCACAGATGCAGAATTTTACGCTGAATCCGAATCTGGCAGCCATTTCACCATACACGACAACCTAGACGGTCGCCCACGTCAACCTGGACGGTCGCCAACGTCAACCTAGACGGTCGCCCACGTCAACCAGGCGGTCGGACCAACTCACCCGAGTCTCACACTCTGTCGTTGCAGAGGGGGGGGGAGTCAGCGAACATGTTGTGAACGTGAACCCACCTGGCCGGCACACCACGACAGACCACAACCTCTGTCGTTCCAGAGGGGGGGGACTCAGACCCGAAGCACCACAACGGCCGACCACGACACTCTACCGTTCCAGAGGGGGGGGTGCGCCGGTCGAGTGTTTGTCACTTGCTTACTACTATGATTCATACCAATTTTTTCTGTTCGGGAATGGATTATTGGTCATGCATAACTAGACCCAAGAACAATAATATAACTGTGGTATCAAAGATTGCAATTCCGGGATTGTGAAGATACTAAGGTATTGCAAAGTCTTGGGATCCCGTGTCTTTGCAGATCTCGAAAGTCTAGGATTTATGAAAATACCCGCTTTTGCAATCCCGAGTAAATATCATTCAAACCTTCTCGTGATTATCCTATCAATTTGCTTTTAATAATCAATTTTGTGGTCATTAATTGTGGCAGTGTATTATCCAGGTTGTTGTGTAAGCTCCACACATCAGTGTTTGAGTGATAACCTTTTAACTTGCAGCAATGTTGGCAATGCTGACGCCGATCCCGAAATCCTGGTAACAGGATACAAGACACGCATGCTGTTGATCTCGATTCCGGCCCTAAGTTAATACATTTATCAAAGGGTCTCAGCGACACTTATGGGCATTTTGAAAACAGAGCGAATAAACCCAAACAATCCATCGCAATTAATTTCGCGGTTAACCGATTAATTTTTCTTAACTTTCTTTCCCTGGCCTGAATCGGTAGCGTTTCTATAAAATGAATTGATGCAGATCAATTTTTACTCGTTTTCGATTCATGCTGAGAACTTTGGAAATAGAAGATAATGCAAATGTGTCGTGTTGAGGCAGACGCAGGTTTTGAAAAATTATTCACGAAAGACCAATCTGCCATAAATCGTTTCATCGCTTTTTTGCGCGTGTCGCAGGCCGCGCTGCTTCTTCAAGCAATAATAAAAATTCATATAGCAAAACCCCGGTACGAGGTACATACACTCTTTGGCAAAATTAATGTTACATCACTACAACTGTTGAAATATCTCAGTGTCTGCAGTCACTCAGTTCATTTGATTACAAAAGCATCATACATC
The DNA here is from genome assembly GCA_907163375.1 of Prostheceraeus crozeri. Classification (NCBI taxonomy): domain Eukaryota; kingdom Metazoa; phylum Platyhelminthes; order Polycladida; family Euryleptidae; genus Prostheceraeus; species Prostheceraeus crozeri. The sequence goes on from CAJQUW010000102.1 coordinate 678,906, forward strand.
ATCTGAAAGGTACTGATCTCCTCTTGGGGATTCACTATGATTATTGGCTCCATCTTTGAACGGTTGTCTACACATAAAAAATTGCCAAACACAGTTATTTTTCTTTAATTGAAAGTTTTGTTATCAAAATCATAGGTTAGAAAAATGAAACACAGATCAGTGTATAGACAAGAGAAAATACTTTCAGGAAAGATAGTGAGCATACATAGATAGTGAGCCTTATGTAGTCATCTATAGCGCATAAATAAAGTACCATAGTTATCGCTAATTATTGCTTGTTCATTTATCAAATAAGCGTTTATGGTCATGGTGAATCGACAGACTAAAGACAGTGATTTTCTTAGGCGATGTGCAGTTGTTTAAAAGTGAAAAAAACCGAAGAAGTGTGCGCCAAGACAGACTCTCTGGCGTTGGCAAAAAGAATTTGGTGTTAAGAAATGTAAAAATGGTATTCGATCAGGACGGAAAAGAATCATGACATCTCGAAGCAACCGACGTCTAATCAGACTGGCTGTCAATTCGCAGATTATCGTCTGCAGGAGAGCTTGTGTGTCTGTGGAATCAAAAGGCTTCAATGTGGACTGTACATCGACGTTTGCGTAATTTCTTCTTTTAAGATGATAGTGCACCAGCTCACACAGCGAATGCAGTAAAATTCTTCAAGAAACAACGTGCAATACGATCACTGCCCTGGCCTTCCGGCAGTCCTGACTTGAATCCCATAGAGCATGTGTGGGATTTCATCGGTGGGAAAATCAATTGTCGTTCAACTCCAGTAAAAACAATAAAAGAGATGAAACATTGGCTCCTGGCAACGTAGGAATTGATGCCACAATCTATTGTTGACTCATTGATAAAGAGCATGAATGATCGCATCTCAGCAGTGATCGCAGCTCGTGGAGGTATCACTCGAGTCTGATTACCTATTGACATTTTCAAAATATATACATTGGCTATCGCAAAATGTTCTTTTCACTTCAACGCATCAAAGAACAGACATATTACATTATAAAACAGGAAAGGAAAAGTGAATTAAATTTCACAAGTGATAATTCCGCATGTAACATTAATTTTGATAAAGAGTGTATAGTTAATATGCACCTTCAGATTGTCCCTTATGTAGTGACTTCTTGCCTGTCTTCGGCACAACTCGCAAGACGTCGGCATAAATAGGAGCTGACAATTGCGCCACATAGTCGGACACTAAATCGAACAAATTGTTGTTCTATTTAATGCCAATTTTCCTTCACCGCGTCAGTTGGCTGCTGCGTTCTCGAGAGGGAGGATAGACGGATTTATTGGGAAAGAAGTTCTAGCCTGAGGAGCATTTTCGAGGAAAAATAACGCTAGTGAGCATTTGCCAGGTCTTCCGACTGGTTCTCTTTCAGGGTTTGCAGCGATTAACTTTAATTAATGACTGCGACGCACACACAGCTATCAAATGGCATCTTTGAAGGCACTTAAATATTTAAGGAGTACACGCGGTTCTTAGGATAAAGCATTTTAAGGAAAAATCGAAGATAAATCGATGCATGACTTATATTTCCAGGCCTCAAATTTCTACCTGTGCACGTAGGTCATGTATGCGCAAAGTGAACAGCAACAGGGTATGAGGAAATATTCTCAGCCGCGATTCGGGGGTTGGGTTTCCCACAACCACTTCAAATGGAACACATACCCAAGCGGTATGTTGGCCATGATATTATACCGGGTACGTATGACCAAGGTTTACCACTGACACACAACTCATTTCAATGAATATATCTAATGACACGGTTCCTATTTGATTCGATTTGTCAGTTTTTCTATGGAACGGATGTATCACATCAACGAGCAATTGAATTTTACTTCGAGGAAAAATAGCAGGAGTTGCAGAGACCGTTAGTTCATTCTTGTCAAAGCATAGTAGATAGATAGATAGATAGCATAGTAGAACCATAGTAGATTCAAAAGATTTCTATTCTTCATTTTCTTCAAGAATGCATGAAATGTTGTAGCTTAATTTGTTCTCATTAGGAGCACTCTAGCTCAAATCTGTATCTTTCGGCAATTACAAGAAATAACATCTCATTATTTGGCTGCGAGATACCATAATAAGAACCTTTTTTTATATTTTCCGTGGAAAAACAGACATGGATGAATCCTCATCACAATTACAATGATACTGAGCAATGTAATTATTCACGAAGAGATAATGAGGGTTTGCAGGTGTGAAGACATGTTTTGACGAATTCATGTGATATGAACACGTGAGGACAGGCTTGACACATGTGAAGATTTTGAACATATATACCGAATTGATCAGACAGGCATGGGAAATTTGCTCATGACCTGTGGTAAAGGTGTCCAATTTTCCGTAAATTCTACTGAATTGACCAAAAATTTCGTGGGACCCCGCCATACGCAATTTAAAACGTAAATTGTCATGGAAGTGAATATTTTATCGGAGTTTGAATGGACGATTGATAGTATATGTAATCTTGAAATTGAGCTGATAGTCCTAGTGAAGTTTGTGAATGAACAATGAAATTACACTTTTCAACTGATTATTAGAGTATTCTCCGACAGCCAACCCAACCCAATGATGAATGGAAGAAGATGACGTTATAAAAGAAAAAGTCAAAAATTAAAAAAAGGCTTGTCTTGACGGTTCTAAGTCATATATGTGTAATTTGCTCTGCTAGGATCTGTAGGTGCATCTAAAAGATGGAGAACTGCATGAGGTTTGCATGTCGTTTTGTGAAGTTCTAGTTTCCATGTATACTGAGGCGAATTGGACACCCTGAGTGTGAGTTTTGCTCTGAATTTTTGAATATAGGGGATGTTGCCGGTAGTTGTGGATTTTTCCTTAAGTGAGGCAATGAATATATTTATATCAATCCAGTTTCAATAACGATTTGATTAGTTACAAGCTTTGGTTAACATTTTTTACCTCTGAATTGCCTTGGTTTTAGTCATTCAGGAAATTCACGAGATAGACGGTCGTCAACGGGTAAATCATTTTGACGAACGTCATGCTTTAGTATCCATGCTTGAATGTTGCGTCTGCAGTCGGTCAGATTAAATCTGTAGTAAATTCTAGAAAAGTGTAAATAGTTCAAATGGGATTACGATTGAGTCGGTGTTGATATCCGACGTATTGCCTTTGATAGTCTTGAGTAGAAAATAGAAATATTTATATTTCAACCTTGAAATTAATGACATGAAAATATTTGTGCATGCAGGAAATTCATGTTAACCTCGATCGGAAGAATATACAGAAAAGCGCTCAAAAGCAAGAAATCCGGGTCATGATGAAGGTAAACAAGAGATGACGAAAAATTCATGAAAATTAAAGGGAGCAGGTGGGGTCAATAATTGTTCATTATAGCAGTATAAAGAACGGAAGGGTTGTGGAATCTGGCTTTTTATGGTTGAAGTTGGAGCTATCGATTTGACTGATGAGGCCTTGTTGGCACTATACCCACAAGAACATGATCCTCGTGTGAAGCAGTAGTCCGGAAAAGCTTGAGCTCAGCGTTGCGTCTGGGGTGTTGCAAATCTGTGAACATCCCACAGATACAAGTCCCATAGATGCCGCGGATTAGCTACTCTTTGACATCGACGTTGCACTTTGTTGAAATCTTGCTGCAGTGCGGAAGGAAGTGAGACAATGCTTTCAGTTCATTGGCAAAACATTGAAGCACACTGCACCACTGAATAGAAGAACGAGAAATTGAAAAGGAGGCTAACCTGCTTGACAAAAAGCTTTTGCTCGGTTTTTTTGCGGAAGAAATGCCTGGTTTAAATTTTAAATTTCGAGATCACAGTCCACCAATCGAATGTTCATGCAAAGAATCTTACTTAATGGCCACAACCTATTGAACAGAGATGTAGAAAACCGAAAAGCTTTCCGTTCTGATAAAACTGTTCCGCGCACTTAACGGGAATGCATATGTCGATCGCGTGTTGAGCAACCTTGCTAACATTGATAAAAAGAGTGTCAGAGCTCGAATTCTGAAAATCTGCTCTGATAGTTTCCAGATCTTGCCTTGCATGAAAGGCTGAACGCCAACGTTGCTTCCATTTACGACATGTCTATTACAGCCTCCTGTGTCTGCACATGTTGACACAAAGTTGAAGATGGATGAAGAGGTAGAGGTGCGAAGAGATGCCCTGGAGAAGTTGATAACAGACGTTGAAGCGCTGTGGATCACCGAAGAAGCTCGAGGAAGCTGAAAGATCGGGCAAATAGGAGCAAGTGGAAAATTTGAAGTTGTGACATATTCAAGCTACATAGATGTTCAGCAAAAAGCCGAGGGGACATGCAACGCCTTCAGAAAGAAAAGTGATCCATTATGAGAAGCCATTCAGAATTACAGTGTCCTTCAAGGAAACTTCAAGCGGTTTGTGTCAAGAGGTGGCCAGTACTTCAAGGACTCACAAGCATTTTGTGAATAATTATTTTTCTTTTTCATAGGCGCTAGCCTTTGTTGGCGATTCGTGTGATCAAGTAGCTATCTATCTTGTAACATACAGTGTACTGATACGCATGTGTAGCTGTATTTATGTTCTAAAACATCCTTTATGCAGAACTTGCTGAGTTGCATGATTAATTTAGTTATATGCTTATCCATGCACATCGGCCGATTGATTATGCTGCACACGATGAATATTCCCACGACTGTTTTCTGAAGTACAAAAATTAAAGCCTGATGTAATACTATGATGTCAAATCAAAATGGTCTTTGTGTACATTTTAATCAACAGAAGCGCTTTCAGCAGCATCTAGAACCTAAGATAGAAGAACCCCTTCTAAGATCTTGAACCTAATCTAAGAACCCCTAGACAAATTTTATCCAGAAGGTCAATTACCTCTGACAGTTTGGAATCCATTTTGACCTACTCGCATGAACTGTCAGAGGCTACTGACCTTCCGGCTAAATTTTTTACTGATGCATCTGTTTTAGATGTTGCTGAGAACGTTTCTATTATTTAAATTCCATTTTGTGGTTTCCCTTTGACAGTTTATATGGAAACTGTCACATTTAATAGACGGACCATTTTGACTAGGAACCAATATATACCCTCATACCCATTACTCAGAAACTCTATATAATAGTCATATGCGAGCAGGGCCGAGCATTTTTGCCAAGCCCGTTATTAGCACTGAGCAAAGGAGCACAGAAACGTTAGTCCAAAATTTAAGTCTTCTCGTAGATCATATTCAGTCTTCAACTTGATCTTAATCTATTTCGATGCACTTATGATCCCGCAATGCTCGACGTAACTCCTGCCAATGCGCTTCTTTCGCGCCCTTGACGATGTCATGCGACATTCCAAACGGCAACCTTTGCCTTTCCCCTGCGCAATCTCCTCATTTTCGAATGTTTCTATTTGACTATAAATTTGGCATGATGCGAATTTAATATGATGAAATTTTGAATTCAAATTTACTTACAAATTCAGGGTTCCCGCGGCCCTTGAAAACCCTTAAATTTTTAAAAGACAAATTCAGGGCCTTGAACACCCTTGAATTTTGAAATCGCCCTTGAACACCCTTGAATTTTGATGAAGTCATCAATTTCAATATTTTGCGTGTCAAAATTTTGATGTGGTCTACATATCATGTAACACAATCACTTAATTTTGGCCAGCGAGAAAAAGGAAGAGCTCTCTTCTATCAACATCGAACTCAATAAACTTAAATCTGTCTGAGTCATTCACGATTACTAAGCTTTCATGTGATCTGATCTACGCATACGCATTTTGTTATCCATCAAAGTTGTTACGAATTTAATCAGAACTTTTTTATCAATTTTTTTCATGATAGTTGTTAATCCTGAACTGTATTGTTATGATCTGAGATTTTTTTAGAGTTTATTAAAAAGCTGTAACCACAGAGATTTTTTTTCACAATCATTCACATGTACTAACTCTTGCTTAAGTCAAAATAGCTTTCTCATTTACGTGGAGGGATTACACATGTAATGCCTCTATATGTTATACAATTCCGCAGGTAATTTGTGTTCGAAGTTGGCAACCAACGCGATAACACATTTTTTCCGTTATTCACCTATAATTGTCCCGTTTGTTAACTGCTGCCGTCAAGTCGGCTACGACGTCTAACCAGTATGACACATCTGTCGCTGCGGCTTCTGGCCGCCTCAGAGATCTTTAACTGAATATTCAAGTATTTAACATATATTTCAATTGATTTTCTACTCATTTTGATATGTAAAAATGATCTATTGAATCATGGAAAATGTATTTCAATACTTATATATGAGAAATCTCAAATTTACGTTACCCTTGAAAATCATTGATTCTGCCCTTGAAAACACTTGAAAACCCTTGAATTTTTTGTTCGAAAAGCCGCGGGAACCCTGAAATTGATTGACATAGGAGTGGGAAATTAGGCTTTACATCGTTCTATTACCTTCTTATTCGATTGAAGCTCAAAAATTAATTCTGATTTCGCTGACGATCAGATATTATTAAATAGGATAAATCTTGAAACTGTTGAGAACTATCAATTTTTCGATATCAATTCTATATAGCTTCATATAGGCAGCATAGATATTGAAAGCTTGAGAATTTCCTCGTTCGTTCCAGAAGTTGAAATTCATTGGGGAAACATTAAATTGTGCCATGACCTAGCGACAACCCAACGTCTCTAAAAGTTCACTGATTTTTACGAGCAGTGTATCAAAGAAATGCAAACACCATGCCTCCCATGACTGATTCAATCACAGAATTAGATTGTTTAATCGCATCACTTTGCTAGAAGTGCAAACTGATTCAAACAGATGGCACATGCAGGAACTTAATAAGTGGGCAAAAAGAAATTTTTAATACCTTACAGAGATAGGAAAAATAGTCGTGCGTCGCTTGCGGATTGCTCTGAATTCCTTTAAAATGCTCCGATCGCCACGACTCCTTCAGATTCGAAGAATTCAGATCATTGCGCAAAAGTTTTCTCGATAATGTTGGGCCCTCCGATCATTTTAAAAAAGTTAGCAGGCGCATGAAAAAACTTTAACAAACTTCTCTGTAGAACTTGACATCGTCTGTCTCTTTGCTGTGTGATCCGGTTGATATCAGTCACTGAAACTTTGCACAATTTGGCGTGTTTAATGTTGAACTGGTTGCTCATTGTTCAATTGCTATGGTATTTAGTCAGGAGATTGTGCCATTTCATTTACGTTACATGTTCCAATGCTTCCCTTCTAGTCAAACAGAACAAGAGACGAGCTGTCAAATTCTGTGGATTCATAGAGTCTCAGCCATGTCTGCATGTTTTCTTTTTGATCAATTGCGATTTCGAGAAGAGGCGATTTCTGCATTTTGACCTCTGTTCAGTCTACACATCTACGGATACGAGTGTAACATAGCTCAGTTCAAAGCGTTGAACATCAATTTCTCGAATGGTGCATTTCACGTTGATATCCGATATCATTTATAGATCGATTAAAGTATGACATGATTTGTGTGGTCCATTATGACAAATTTCAGGAAAAAAATAATAGCTTTTTTGATGTATGAATGCATTACTAGCTGACTCATGGGTAAAATCTAATTCTGAGGCATTTTTCAAATCAGTTCAATAGCTCTTTTCCAAACTATTTTTCAACGTTTTTAACATGACCGAACACAAACACAATCCAAGGTCAACTAAGATCAAACTCTACATAGGCGAGTCGGTCGTGTAACTGCACGGTAATTTGCAAGCAATTAGCAGAGACCTGTCTTTGTTCTCTCACGCATCGAGTGCGGATGCACACTATTCATGTTCGTCCACTCATTGAATAGAATCAGGATCTCTCAAGGATCCGCTGCCTCTCTCCTGTGCGTTCAACGTAGTCTATAAATTTGAATGTAGCTTTGGCGACAGTTATATTGGGCGCGCAGGGACATCTCATCAGCGACGTGCGGACGCATACCTGCCGACGTGGGCGCGAGGATGCACAAGACCGAGATCATCAACGGAGCCAAGCAGCGCAGTAACACGACGCCTGCCCTTCATTCGCAAATGACAGACCAAAGCTGTCATTTTTCAACCTCATCGTGACGTGACGCCATCTATTGCTTCTACCCTATCTACACGTAGAAGCTGTGTTCATCCGCGATTTCCGTCCAGTATTGTACATCCAAAAACAATCAGTATTAATTCTCACGAATGATGCATGGCACATTGTTGTACGACACCACTGGAAGGCATGAGAATCGACTAAATTTCGAAATGATCTAGGTGGTGCGTTTTTATGATCAGCTCTATATTAGTCAATAAGCAGCGATAAGTAAATCAAATCTCTTCAATTTTATGTGAAAGGCAATTAGATGATTTTGTCTTATCTTTTGTAGCCATTCTCTGAAGATACCATCTTGAGAGAATAGACTTTCTGTGGAACTATCGATGAATGCTGATTTCAAACGAAAAATCCAAGCGAGGGCCGTAGATTACTTTACTTGCAATAATGATGCGACATTTCTACTCAAAAGTGAATTGAAATTATTTGCATTTGACATGCCTTCATGCCACAACTGAATCAACTGGTTATCCGCACCCTTCGCTATCGCTAATATTCAAGTTGATTACACGGCACAGGAATTCGACAATTCTGGAAGACATTGATAGGGGAATAATACATACTGAAAAAAGAAGATAATGACAAGTTAAGTCGCTCCTGATTTTTCGCTTGAGGTTAGATTTTATCTTTGATGTGAAATTTGACCCTCCTTTTTCCCTCGTAGGCCACTTCGATAACTCTTTCTCAAGTACTCGATTGAAATTGTTATGAAAGTGAGATGTGAAACAAATAAATCACCCAGAATATGTGCATGTTGTTGGAGGCGTCGTTAGGGTAGATGTCTTATGTAAGAAATAATACGACTTCAGGGAGTAACTGAAAGGAAGCGGATCTGTGTAAATTGAATAGTAACCTTGACTTGTCAGTTAGACAACAAAAAATGAAGCTTGCATAATGTGAAGGTCGCAATCTTATACAAGCTATTTATCCTCAAGGGAGTCTTTACGGGTCTTGACCTACAATTGTCGGTTTTTGACGAGACAATACGGTTCGAATCGGCTACATTGCAAATTGATCGATCGTCTATCTCGGCATTGTAGCGGTCAATTTAAACCTCCTGAGAGGAAGAACAGAAGAAGAATATTATTCGTAAGTTATTTGAGTGAATGCATAATGTTGATTGTGGAGACGAATCAATTTGACTTTTGAGGGAATGAGCGAAACTAATCCGCGCGCTTGGCTCTCGAGATATAGTGTAATTTGAAAGTTTTCTTTTAAGCAGTGACATAAAAGTCAATTTCATAACCATTCTTGAAAAGTACTAAGTCCTTCAGACGTAGCAAATTACCTCGCTGTTTTCTCAAACCAGATTCTTGCTCAGGACTCGTTGAAGCCGCATAATTTTGGCCAGACTTATCGAATTTACTTAAAAATCATGCACTTTCGAGCTCACGGACTCTGCTTCAACGCAACTCACCTAGTGGAACTCAGTTAACAATTGACAACAAGTCGAGTATTCTATCTCAATTGATATAAAACGATAGGTAGAACTTGAATATGGCGAAATGATATAAAAAGAACATGGTGAAACACCTTTATTTGACTACATATTTCTTGATAAGTGCTAAGGTGTCACCTATTCTTTCATTATGTAAAGGGTGGGGCAGAGCAACTTCCTTATTTGAATTCGTCTTCCTGAAGTGTGTTTTGCTCCGATAACTTTGAGAAGCGGTTTAATCGAGGGAGCGTACTGTAAACTTCTGTTAACAATGAAACTTGATCTCCCTACACCCTAACAGTATAACACAGCTGCAGTCAAAACGCTCCCTCCGAACACATCAGACGCTGAAATGCGCATCATGATCAAAACAATGAAACTTGATCTCCCTACACCCTAACAGCATAACACAGCTGCAGTCAAAACGCTCCCTCCGAACACATCAGACGCTGAAATGCGCATCATGATCAAAACAATGAAACTTGATCTCCCTACACCCTAACAGCATAACACAGCTGCAGTCAAAACGCTCCCTCCGAACACATCAGACGCTGAAATGCGCATTATGATCAAAACAATGAAACTTGATCTCCCTACACCCTAACAGCATAACACAGCTGCAGTCAAAACGCTCACTGAAAGTGCAACCCGACACCATCACGGCATGTGTGTGCGGTAAAATTCGCATCAATCGGCGCCTCAAGGGACAAGCAATAAATGTTGGTCTCAGATTATTTCTTTTCCTTTGCAATAGTCATGGAATTGACGAACGCCGAACGTGCTTTTACGGTTGAGGCATATTTTCATGTGGGGGAGTCAGTCATCGCCGCACAGCGTGCATTTCGTCGGCACTTTAATGTTGCACCTCGTGCCCGTGTTCCAGAACGGATGTCAATCGTTTTGTGGGTGAAAAACTTTAGAGAAACTGGAAATGTGAAGAAGAAGAAGCCTGGTCTTCCAAGGACTGCAAGGTCTCCGCAGAACATCGAAGCGGTGCGGGATTCCATCTTGAGGTCTCCCCGACGATCTGCCCGTAAGCATGGATCGGCTCTTGGGATATCAACTCGTTCTGAAAGACGGATCCTTCATGAGGAATTAAAATTCCTTCCATACAAGCTAGCGGTCGTCCAGAAACTGTTTCCTCGGGACTTCGGTGCTTGCGAGGCTGCTTGTAGGGCACTTCTTCAGCGATGAGGCACATTTTCATCTTTCTGGGGCTGTAAACAAGCAGAATATGCGATATGGGAGCGCTGAAAACCCAAGAGAGCTTCATCAACGACCTCTACACTCTCAACGTGTGACTGTTTGGTGTGCAGTATCCCGAGTTGGAATAATCGGTCCCTGGTTCTTCGAAGAAAAGGAGATAACTGTTTCGGTGACATTTCAACGTTACGTGAAGATGTTAAAGGAGTTTTTCTTGCCAGAACCAAACGAGATGGGCTTGGACGATGTTTGGCTCCAGCAAGATGGTGCAACTGCGCATGCATCAAGAGCGTCCATGGCTTTTTTGAATGAAGGCTTTCCTGAGCACGTGATTTCTTTGAGGGGCGATCTTCAGTGGCCTGCCAGGTCCCCTGATCTTGCGCCTTGTGATTATTTTTTATGGATATTTGAAGTCCATCGTGTACCAAGACACCAAACAACCTGAACCATCTCAAGAGTAACATTCGTGAAGCTGTCGCCAACATTCCTATTGGGATACTGGAAAGAGTCGACACCAATTTCAGGAAACGATTGTCACAATGTATTGACAATAGCGGACGTCTTCTGCCTGATATCATCTTTAAAACAGGAAAGATGTAAAATTTACTTCTTCTTGATCATACTACTACAAAATTCATTTCTATTTGTTCATTACTTTTGTTATAATATATGTTTCAAATAAGGAAGTTGCTCTGCCCCACCCTGTATGTATAATGCATCAGGACCAGTGTTTTTGAACGGATCGAAATTTCGGTTTCGCTCCGGTTTCGCTCGCTCATCGCTCATTTGGCCATAATCACTTCGCTCGCTCGTTCACCGCTCATCTCTAAATCATCCTTTCGCCCGCTCACCGCTCACAGTCATTGAAATATGACGCTCGCTCGCTCATCTCTCATAATTCCCTCCCTAATATTCTACAAACTTTAATGCTCAAGAACTAATTCCATGCTGTGAATAAAATAAACTCCTTTTAGGCGTGAAAGGGAAATACACAATTTCATTTTAGTTGAAATTTTAAACTCACGATAAGAAACTATATAATGCGTTAACAATTGAAAAAGAACTTATATGAAATCGCGACAAAATAACAGATATTTCCTAAAAGTAGCTTAAGATGACATACGTGACTTATGAGTGACTGAGTATTGAGTAATCAATAAGTGTTAGAAATCTGCTATAAATAAAATCGTTTGATAAAAGAATCTGTTGGGTCATGTGAAACAGCAAATGCTGCACCCAAAATGACATGAGACATCGGCTCCAGCCGTCACTGAGATTTCGACCCACTAAGCTCACTATCTGCTAAGATGATGGGTCAGCAGCAGTTCGTTGCTTCCAGGTCCTGCCTTCTTTCTCCTTTGCACTCAACTTATTGATGGTGATCTTTGCACTTGAACACCAGCTTCAACGAATTTCCTCAACGATGGAGGAACAAAATCGCGGCATCCCACTTCAAACGGCATGAGCTCACATTTCCACCATTGCTTCTGAATCCCTTCCTCAAGTTCTTCATATTTGGCAGCTTTCCTTTCATGGGCTCTCTTCCCAGGGAACGGTTAGTTCATCCACAATCATTCTCTTCCATATCGCATCGATCAACGCTAGATAAAGTCGTTGGTAAGAGAGGGATAATTCATCTGCCAGTTGTCTGTTCACTCAAGCTTCCAACTTCCGCGACACACTACGAGTCTTTCGTCTCTTTGTTTGACCACACGGCACAAAGTAAATTCCCGCTACTTACCGTAGGGGAGACGTGTGTTAAGTTAGCGGAACCAACTTCTTAATTTCGCTGATAGGCGCAGTAGATCAATTTTATTTTTTGTCACTGTCTGTTTCAATTTGTGACGCTGATCATAAATATATGTTTGTGCACATGTGTGAATTTAGCGAAACTACCCAACGGAGTCACTTTTTATTACAGCGTGATGCTACCTTATTTTACTGACAGATTTTTACTCTATCGATTTCAGTCTCCTGATCATGAATTAGTGCTCATATTCCACGAATTCGCAGTAATTATTGAGAAATTCAAGTTTAAAGATAAGTGGTTCCCTTGGGGGTCAGTTACTTGGGGGTGTGGGGGACACTGCTTCCTCAATCGTTTGCAGGACCAAACCGTACCGGTGCGTGTAGCATGCTCTCCTCGTTGCCACATGATAGGGCATGGCGAAGATTGGCATATATTTCACACAGATGACACTGAGAGCCCTTTCGAATTCCTCAACCTGTGAGATTAGCGGAGGCGGGAAACACATCATAGGTCTATTGAATCTTCAGCTTCACTAACAGTAGTCCATGTTCTGCCAATCGTTCCATTAGATCTTGCGATCTTCAACTTCCCAGTTGAGCCGTCTGCCACAGTCCAACATTTGGGTGTCTTTCCAGACTCCCACACTCTTGCTACTGCTTTTCACAAGCACTTAGTCAATTTCTTATATTTTTTGTAGACTGCATACCGTGCGTAATTTAGAACCCTGGCATTTATGGTCTTAATTATCGAGCTTAGACAGTAGGCTATATCAAAAATTTTGCGAGAGGATCATCAGTACTCAAATGTAATTCATGAATTTGATGTTTACAATTTGCTGTTGCTTTTAATCTATTCCGATGTTGAATTGATGACATTTAAACCATCAAACATATCGTCAGAGGGTCGTGTAGCGATTAGGACTCGATTTAGGCACTGGGAAGAAAAAAAAGATTAAACACAGACGACCAGGAGGGACGCATTCAGCATGGTTCACAATCGGTATGAGAGACGCTTTCTAACGACTCGGCAGCCAATGAGCGGGATGACGTCAGCAGCTAAATACAATAGCCGCTTTCTCCTTCCACGAGGAGACACATAGTGGGCGACCATGCGCATTCGATCTAAAAATAACTGACGATTGTTTTGAGCTCGCATGTCAAAACAAGTTCAGTGCCCCTTTCATTGATGGTATTCACAAAACCTGTTGCAAAATCAATTTTTAAATTGTCTAATTATTATCTATTATTCCCCAACAACTCGTTATCCAACATATTGATCTCAAGTGAAGAGGGAAGAATTTAGTACAACTTTTAAGAAACAGGAAGAGATGTCTTTATGAAGACCAGTCACCTTGGCAAGAAATAGAAAGGGGGTGCAACAGAGCAGAGTGGACATATTGAGCCAAGGTTAGCTACTCCAACTGATTACGACGTAGTATTTTAAATGCTGTATTCTTTGTCACTTGACAGTGGTTCTGGTATACTGTCAAAATTAGTTGTTGAAGATCCATAACCAGCAAGAAGACATTTAAAACTTGAATATTCTTACCTAAGGAGGTTTCAGAAAAGGATGTAAGAAAATCCTCAACAATATTACAATTATAAGATTTTTAATGTCTTAATCGCCTACCCATTCCGGAAGGGGACGATTCGGTCTCCCCATTCCATTTTTTGATGTGATCATAAAAGGTAATCCACCCGACCTACGATTTTATGACCTAAAGTTTAGCACATTCTCAAAATTTTCACTGAAATCGTTGAATTTGTCACGTTGAACTTTGGAGAGAATTTTTTTTTCGAAGATCTGAAAATGCCTACTTCTTGCAAACATTTCGCATGTTAGCTATTTGCGAAGCGGATCGATTTCCAGTACGTATAAAATGCACGAAGTGAAACATTCAAATAAGAAATGCTCAAAAATGTTTTCAAATCTCTCAAATAATCACGTCTGAGCTAAAGCATTATTTCCTATTAGTGCAAAGATGACGCTTACATAAGACGAAAGATCATCTATAGGTAATTTTGGCGTGACACAGTGAATTATAACCAATCCTATGTTACTGGTCTAATATCAACATAACAATCCAGCGGCGCTCTTTGTAGCTGAGTAAGCTCCACTTCTCTCTCGAAATGCATACGCGCGTGAACGCACTCAATTTTTGAGTAAACAGCTTATGCTTTGCTTCATTTGTGAAATTTCATTCCAAATTAAAATCAACATTTATGGATATCTACATGGAATTTCCGAATCTCATACCTGAAAGAAGTAAATATTTGAATCTTGAAGTGATTGGATGTCTCAATTTCCTAAAGATGCTTCCATTGATGAGCATGTTTCATTGATATGATTTAGAAAACCTTTTAATTAGTAGGTGCAATTTCCGATGGTTACTGCTCAACACTGAGTCTGATGTAATTTTGCCATCCATTGGAATTTCGCTCATTACCATGATTTTACGGATGCATGGTTGGTTATGGTATTGAATTTTTGTTGAAGAAGTCATACATGGTAAATCGTGTTGACGTCAAAGCTCTTAAGATAGGAAATGTCTGCATTTCAGTTGGAGATAGAACGGACATGGAATTGAATAATTTCGAAGAATCTCAATGAAATATCTGCCATTCATGGATGATGATATAGTCATGCTGATTTCATTCTTCCATGTTACTTCGAACTACATCATTATGTTATCTATTTTAAAGTCAACTTTTAATACAAAAAATTTGCTGTACACCAAATACCAGATTCATTGCTTCACACAGTCAATGTGTACTTCATGTCAAGTTGCAAGCTGAGCGAGTACATAGTTGGACTAGCTTTCTAAAAACATTATCGATTCAATCCGATTATCTCGTAGACGAGCATCAAGTTATAAAAAATATATGATTTCGTGATGAAAACCTGGAAATCCATCACCAACTCATGTTGATCTAGAATTCTAAAAACATCTGACGCTTTGTTTATATGAGGATCGTCTCCTCAGTGCGTCGTTCTATAAAGGAATATTGCAATTTGACATGAAAATTCCGCTCTTTTTGCGCTTAATTTATAACGACAAATTCCTGAGTTGAAAAGAAATCGTTCAGGTGAGTTTCCTATGTACTACAATATTATTATTGTTCTAATTTTTTCAGTTGCTTCTTTAATAACAGATCGCTCTGACTTAGATTTTCTGTCACTCAAAAAATATCCATGTCCGGCTAATTTTTATCAGTTTAATTATTATTCCTTCATTATCTTCGGTAAATGCAGTTTCATTGTCTGTGAATTTTCGACGGCACAGTAGAAAGCGACTCAGTGGATTGATATCTGAATTATATTTTCTGATTTGAACCTAAGGAGACTGATATATTGCATCTGACGCACAAATTTGTAGTGTCAACTCGAAACTGTCTTGAGGAAAGCTCGTCCCAAATTTTTAGCCGGGAAATCTTTTGCCGCTTGCAGTTTGAGTTATTTATAAATTGAGATGATTGTAAGAGACACTTCATTTTCATGAATGTGAAGTGTGTGAGATATTTTTCTATCATCATTAAAGGGAAAGGTCCACGTTTCCGAGATATTAGCAT
Organism: Prostheceraeus crozeri; assembly: GCA_907163375.1. Lineage (NCBI taxonomy): Eukaryota > Metazoa > Platyhelminthes > Polycladida > Euryleptidae > Prostheceraeus > Prostheceraeus crozeri. The sequence continues at coordinate 694,935 of CAJQUW010000102.1, forward strand.
GAGGGAAAAATTTTCTCATCGGACACTTATTTTAGTAATTAAATCCCACCAACACTTCGCCTTCTGGCTTTTCCAAAGTAGAAAACAAAACTGGCAAACAATTCTTGACAAAAATTGGTCAGTTTTTATTAGACGAAATATTGGTGGAATTTCAGAAATCCGAAGAAAGGATTTTTCTTTTTGCCATTTTATAGTGTGCAGCGATAGAACGGAATCTCCAAAGATTTCCGTAAAAGCAATTTCCGAAAAAAGTAAAAATTGTAACACAATCGTCTATTTGTGTTCCTTTTTATCCTCAAATCTTCTTCTCAAAGCTATTTTTTTTATAAAAGCATGGATTAAGAATGAGTTTGAATGTGCGAAAATTTGATCAACCTTATTTGATAATCATGTTTACATATATATAAAAAAAGGATTAACTCTTTTGGATTTACAATCAATTGTTTTTATACAATTACAGCTTATCCGACGTGTTTCGTCTGAAAAGTTAAGTTTTAATAATGATACTCTAACCCTCAGTTGTTTTTACTAGTGGAAAGCAATAAAAGCAGAATAATTTATTTTCTTCAGCAGACATGGTAGAAATTATATCGTTTAGACAAATCATCTTTGATCACATACTGGGCCAGATGTTTGAGAAAATCCATTGCATTAAGTCAGTTAAAAACTCTTCTTATAAAAGTGATGACTTTATAAAAATGTTAAATATACATTATGCGATTCCATCGAAACTTTGATGTCAACTCAGTCAACGAACACTAGTCAAATCCGAACTGTTCAGTGATGATGTGTTGATGCACTGGAATCGGTGTAGTGATGCACTGTATTCTCAGCATCGTAGATCGCCTGAAAGAGAAAAAGCAGCAAGCCTAAGAGTGTTGCTTATCAGAGAGATTTTGATTCAAATGATTCATAAGCTGTTAAAACATTTGCTTGTCAGGCCATTAGATAATCTGTTACTCGATCGAATATTTCTAATGCTCGATCCATGAATAATTGACAAACTTGAAGTGTTTATAGGAAAATTGTGGCAATACCAAAGAAAAACAGTAAAAAATAATATATTCAATCCGCTAGAAAGACATTTAAGATTGTGGTAAATCCATTTTCACATTGAAGACATGAAAAGAGCAGAGAGCTAGTGGCTACAAGCACATCATGGTGGAACCAATGTCAAGGGAATTGTCATCACCAAAGGTGAAACAGAACGACCAGACCAAGTCTAGCATAGAAATATATTCAATTTTAAGATGGATAAAAGATGGAAGCTATTTTGTGATGGAAATATGATTTCTATTCCATCTTACCTTGTATATTTCTATGCTAGACTCGGTCCGGTCGTTCTGTTTGACCATGATATGCTTGATGTAGCCACTCCCTCTCTTCTCTTACTAATCACCTGACGATGGACTTAAAAAGCCTGAATTTCAGCTCGTGGTTTTTATGTAAACCTCTTATCGAGAATATACTTGTCGAAGTAATAGAAAACATTTTAGATGTTCGTGATCATGGAATTTTCAATATCTGATTAAGAGCTTACCCTTTGAATGTTAAATTTCGCCTGGGATTTGACAGCGAAAGGTAAATTCCGAAGCTGCGCTGCCACTGATTTTCCAAAAATATCATCTTCATCGTCCACCGACCCTTTCGTGCATTTCTCCTTCCAAAAATCGAGTTCCTCAGTCACATCACTTTCCAAGGCATGAAATCGCTTTCGTTTTGTCGCTACCGAATGTATCTGTGGCACATTTCCTCTCTCTTCCTTTAGCTCTCGATAGTAACTGTCTTCAGGTTGCAATTCATCATTGACACTTTCAGTGCCATGCTCATTCAATAGTCCAGGGACGTTAGATACTTGTAGGGTTGACGATACAGAGGGAAAGGAATCTTCCAAAAAATTCAAATTTTCCATCCATTTCCAGCGCTTTGAATGAGATCGGCCGCCTTCGAGCCTCTTCTTCCTGTAAGTATCTCGAAGACTTCGCCATCGTGATTTGCAGAGTGTTACATCTTCTCCGACTGTTTGTGACACCACACTCCAAATATTATTGGCCTCGTGGATGTCGCGATGCTTCTTTGAGGAAACTATCCAAATACTTGGATAATTTCGAACGCAGTTTATAAGCATCTCCTCGAACAATATTTCACTTTTCATATTTCACTAATTGTAGACAAGAATGAAGCAGAGAACAAATTCAGCTATCCGATGAAACTGACAGACAGTAAGTGAGAAAAAGGGAAGTTTCAGTGAACTGCAGATTTCAGCCGTGCGTCGGTAGCATTATGACAAGAAATCGATCCATCTGAAGCTTCAGACGCACAGCTATGCAAGTACAGCAGCTGTGTAAACGTCATCGAAGTATGGATGGACGCACAGCTATGCGTCATCTCACAGACTAATTACGCGCTTTAATGAAGTGATAGACGTTCTAACACGATAGATAATTATCCGAGAGTTGAAGCGCTTGAACAGCTTGCGTTTAAAACTTCAAATGAGTCAGTTTTAATTCGGATATGCAAAAACTGAAATTTAAAGTTAAAGCATTTTCTGAAGTGATTTCTACAAGAAAGTTGATGGATGTTCCATTTTCTCTATCTTTTTCAGTTTTATCAAATTGCTGACGTAGGCCCTATTTATAAGTTATTATAAGGTTTTCATTATAGGTTTTCACACTACTGTAACCTGTAAGTCTTAGCCAAACTTCTGATGCCAGTAAATGGGTGTTCTTTTTATCTACAGTCAAATTTGATGCTATGCTGGCGATCTCGGCTGGTCTAGTACAACTTTAGTGAGGTTCATGATTATTCTCCGACGATTGAGTGTACATGCATGTTGAAGTGTGAAAGTAGATCTTCACAAGCAAGTCTAGGGCGATTATTTCGAATATTTTATGAAAAGTTAGAATATTGGAAAAGTTCGTTTTTGTCTGCCACTTATCATACAATTCCTAGATCTGAGTAGCACGCGGGCTGTCAAGTCGAGAGATCTAATAACGTCCTTATCATTGATCATTAATAATGCGGCACATGTGGTTCAAACTTTATGAGGCAACTTAATAAAATATATACGAATTACTGCTTGTTTCTCTACATTGAGGAAAGGAGTTTTGTATGTAACCCGAATGATTTTGATGGTTTCTTCAGATGCCTTAAATCATTCAACTATTCTCCTAGTGAATACCGAATATTCGGCCAAATGTTTATTTCTATTCAGTGCACCCTTTGTGACGACTGATTAACTTCTGATCTTTCCTCATTCATTTGACAAATGTACGAATCTGATTATGTTCTCATTTTAGGATGCAAATGTGCATGTCGTGAAGGAGGATTTCGTCAGCGCTGTCGCCAAAGGTGGAGCTGCTCTCCTTATTCAAAGCAACGCTATCTCCTCCTGGGGATCAGACCCTCTCACACGCATTGAGAAAAATAAGAGCTCAAAGAGCACCCTTGTGGGCAAAAGTAAAATGTCCAAGTCGGGTGGTAAGTCGCTGATAATGTGGTTCGAATATTTTCGTGGATTTTCACGGAAAGGTAATATGGATGAGAATTTTCTTTTCGGGACCCTTAAAAATCAGAATGTCTGCATGGACCCTCGTTACTCTGTTCTTATAACTAAGGAACGACCCTTGAAAAGCAGGTGCATTTTATGTCAATGATTTACCTGGCATTGTAAAACAACTTCGAAAATGTATTATAGAAACGCCATTACATAGACCAACACGTTCTACAAAGTTAAGGAAGTACATATGTATTCGGAAAATATGCTTGATACCTCTAAAGTGACACTTAAAGGACAATTTGCCATTTTATTTTTTAAGTGATCTATTAGTTTGCGTAACCTATCCAACCAATCAGATATTCCGTGAAGTATTCTTAAAAGAAAGATATGGAAGGTGAATTCCTAAAATCACAAATTTACACAAAGCGGTTTAGAATAAAGAATTCGAAATGAATACGGCAGATTATAGCAGTTTTAGCTTTATCTGCATCATCGGCAGAGTCAATGGAAAATTGTCATCCTTTATTCTCTTAAGGTTTATGAAATCCTTCCATTGCGATTTCCGAGGAAAGATATTCTCGATAATTTTAGATTGCCGAGAATTATATATTGAGTTAATTAGCTGACTCATTCAATGCAGGTATCATTCTTTCACGGGAACACGGTCTTCAGAATGCAGCGAGGTGCTGCGTAATTTCCTGTTCAGTGATAAAGAAAAATGATTCGACAAAAACACGATATTAATAAAATGTTACTCGGCTATTTCTTTGATTAAATATAGCAACAAGATCACAATGTTTATCTATTATCTGTTATATTTAATAGGAAAAAATTACAATTTTTCGTTTTCTGATTGTGCTGCACGCCACAGGTGGACGAACATACTTTTTAATGATGACTCTGTGACAAATCTTGTCATTTATAGGAATGATAGACGTGGGTCATTCCACAGCAAAATGTCAAATGGCCTGTGGCGAAGGTTTTCAAATTTTCTTGAAATTCACATATTTTCATCATTTGGGTCTATCTAGATGAAACCCAAAATATTTCGGAAAAATTCCATCGGGATGGTCACTTGCGTGGCCTTGACGCATTCGAATCTTTCTATTTTTAGAGAATTCATGAAAAATCACATACACATCTTTGATGGCCTGCATCACCGATCTCGCAGTGAAGTTGACGAAAATTCTTCTTGGACTGCTTAATAGATACCCAACTTTAGATGTTCCAAGCGGAATTCATAACTTTTTCGTTGCGAGAAAATTTCTGTTGGCCCTCAAAAAAAGCAAAATTTTCAGAAAATTTTTGAAAAAATCGAAATTTCAAACATTTCTTGAACAATTCAAAAGTAATTTGACGGTCCCTTCTTCCGCAGGCGACTACAAATACATTCAAATGACTGTAGAAATATATTTAGAAAATCACCAGGGATCGGAAGAGTGGTTTTTGAATCTCAAATTATATAAACAATATCCAATTTTCTTCACGATGTCCTCCCTTGGATATCTGTGAATGTCGGCAGACTTAGAGTACCGGAAATATTGCCTGCTGTAGCTAGGGTGCTGACTTCCGTCCGATTTTCGCTAATCGAAATTATTTGTTCAGGATTTGCCACAAAGTACACTGCAAAAGCAAGCACGGCTTCATTGCAAAGTGTGGCAATTGCAATTTAGTTCATAGTTCAGCTAAGAGATTCTCCTGATAATTTCTTAGAAAGCCGGATGTTGTCAACATGTTAAATATGACACATATCAAGCACGGAGCATTCCTGTTGATTTTCTAAATTGTGCCTTTTTCACGGTTTGCTGTCCCGAGATTGGGCTTGCCATACTATCGCCGGTGTATTTCGCCCGGCTCTCCGCATGACGAATCGATGAGTGACTTTATCATCCTCCTAGCTTTTGAACTATAATTGCGGAATGATTCACACACACTATATGAGACTTAAACTCTTCGCAACGTTGAGACTGCATATTCGGTATATGTGAGCGCTGATTCATTTTCATGTACTGAAGAAATTCCAATATTGAAATGACAATGTTTCGCGTCAGTCACTAATTGAATAATCACTTTGAACTTGTAATCAGTTTTCACTTCATTAAACCATGCCTGTTTAACTCTACCATGTAGTTTTCCTACCTATGTGATAGTGAGATGGAACATAAACGCCTGAGAGGGACTGTTTATTCAGATTTCTATCATTCCCCGGGATCTGTTTACTCGGATTTCTAAAAATTAAGAATATCTTGGTTAATAAGTGTTAAAATGACATGGTTTAAAGCGATTATATCATGGCTAAATCTAGTTCATAGCAGGCCTCACTCTAGGGCAATTGCTCATGGAAACTTCACCCGAGCTTCGCCCTCGGGATGTTTACAGGCAATTGCCCTTGTTGAGACCTGCTAAACTAGATTTAGCCATGATATAACCTTTACTTATTTTGCACAGCATGTCAGGAAAGAAGGTATGTAGGCCTAATACATGTCGGACAATGGCACCTGATGATATTCAGGTTTCCTAATAGTCTGTAGCATTTATGCTCTCATGGTATTTTGAAAAAAGTAATTCGAGGTAAAATGAGAGTTGTAATCTACTTGTGCTAATACCGATTGTAAATGTCCATACTGGTAGACAGGAGAACGAAATATGAGTCTAAGTCATGTTTGGCAAGATGGAAATTTGATAGAACTCTGAATGCATAATTATAGGCACTTGCTATTGTAATGCCATATCATTATACATCCATGTACATGGTACAAATGTGCACTGGTACAGTAAACGCTCATGCATGCATTTTGAATTGTTCTGAGTGGATCAAATCGAAAAAACGATGTTTCTTTGTTAAACCCTTGGAGCACATTTACAGGATTCAGTGGAGATTCCTTACTCGACTGTTTCAAGACATTTCCTCATTTTAAGTCAACCTGATAAAATCTCAAAAATTTTGAGAGGTGTCTCATTGAAGAGCAAGAGCCACATGAGGCAAACGAAATCCTAGAATATTTTTCTCACTAAAGCTTCAAAAAGATGCAGCTTTCGCAGAACTTAAGTGTGCTTATCCAACCACAGTTATTAACAACAATGAGATTAAATACACGATAGATCAGATTGCCATGCAAAAGATGTGCGGCTGGTAGGATTCGAACCTACGACCAAGGTTAACTAGACCTGTGCTCTAACCAACTGAGCTACGAGCCACTTACGTGACTCTGTCAATTGGCAGGGTGAACGTTATGTTGGACGCAATGCGATTTGAATTTATAGATTTTTTGCTTTTTGCCATCAGCCACATGGAATCTTATTTCGTAGACTAATGCGTACGGTTAAAATATCGTCTTTAGTAGGAACATACACTTTTTCAATAAAACATGAGCTAAAAATATCTTCTTAAAACATTTTTTAGTTTAATTTAAATAGTGGTTAAAATATCCATTCCTTGACTGTGCGCGTAGTAGAATTGGACTTCACTATGACTTTATCTGCAAATCCAGGGAGAATAGGAGAATAATTGAGCGCAGGACTGCATCGACTAATCGCTTCAAAGTGCAAGACAGTCAATGCAAGGTCACATATCCGTGTGAAGTCAGCGACTTTCTCCATCCTGTGATGACTAGCCCCAGACCTTGACGGAAAGATTCATTGGTGGAGGAATTGCGTAAGAAGCAGACGTGAAGACTCAAAAGGAACTTTACTGATGATGCAATCAAAGGAGGCTGCACTGACTAGACCTGAATCGGGCCGGAGAAGATGGACATTAGGGTGAACGAGTTGCATTCGCGGGCAGTGGGGATTTGATTGTCCACTTAATGTTTTTCATGTTGCCCCCTTCTTTCACAAAGTGGTCATCTCGTCGTACTTTATAACTGCTCTAACATTTGAGGTCAATTAAAAGTGATCACAAAAACATTTTGAAACATGCCATTGATACTTAGAAATACTCTTGAAAATTTGCCAATGCGCATGATAACCTTAAAAATGGTACCCAATATCCTATGTCACTAGAGATTCATGACTTTTTAATCATCGTTGGTGACTACACTTAATAAGTTCCTACCAATTGACGACCTTCACTAAATTGGTTGTCATTTTTGAATAGTTTGGTTCACAATCTTCGAAATGTCACAAAGGAGTTCTATTCAATACATTGCAGAAGACAGATTCAAGAAAGAATTGACAACTTTGAAGATGAAGGTGAAAGGTGGTGCTGCAGTTGATCCGGACTCAGGCTTGGAGGAATCAGCTCATATCATACAAGAGACGAACGGAGATCCGCTTAGCGTCGTCCTGGGCATGGTCGATCTCGTACGTGGTTCGAACTCCTACTACAAGCTGCAAGCACTTGAGTCTGATCAGCATAACAAATGGTAAGCCCGAGTGTACAGTTCAGATCAGTAGGGTCTAAAGGGAAATTTACAATTTGTAGGTGGCTATCAGTTGAGATATACGGAACTAAGAGTTTTTCCGAACATAAAATTCAACGAGGTGCAGCTGAACCACCGAGCATCATTTAGGCACTTTTGAACTCTGAACCGAACATTTAAAAAATGTTTTAATCTCATTTATATACTTCAAGTTCACTGAAATGAGCGAGGACTTGATGTAATTTTTATAAGCCAAGACAGGAAGTCCAACACTCTATATAAGCTTTATGTCATATGGAGACTTTTCGAATTTGGTCCGCAACTCATCATACTCAACATGGAACTCATCCACAAACATATGGCGCCAGTGCATTGGAATGCGACTACAAACCAATTCATAAATTCACAATTCATCTAATCATCCATAGAAATTTACTCTTCCGTAGAAATAAGATCATATAAACAAAGTAGAAATGCATTACTGAGGCTTAATAAGCGACAATGTCATGTGTAAAATTGTAAAATTAGGGAAAGAAATGAAACCAAAATTTACTAAGGGTAAATTTTGTTATTTTCTCGGAAACGGAGTGTTTATTGCAGCAGGAATATTCGATAACTCGTTGACTGCAATAATTTTCCCTGTCAATCGTCTTCGTTCGGCCCATATCCACTGTGTGATGTTCATATAATATGGTTGTCCTGGGATCTCCTGGAAAGCTTTCACAATCTGTTTCCGCTACATTTTATATTTATCAAATACCTCTCATTTTTAACATGTAAAGTATTCAGGATATTGCCTGTTCAGTACCTGACATGCTGCATTGTGTTTGAAGCACGTAAAAATGATATTATAGTGCGATTCCAGTACGGAATATTGAAAAATCGGTAGAAGTGATATTGAAATACAATGTCACAACTTAATCACTTTTATTTGAATTTTTCGCCATTGGTGTGACTGTGAATTTGGATGACTAAATAAATATTTTGGCGAGCATCAATGAATCTGTGAAGTAAAATAAACAATGAGTCAGGTTCAATGTTTGTCATTTTTCTTGTTCCTAACTTAAAAGTATCTGTTGCTTGCTAACTCACTTGGCCAAGATTACCAGTATTTACCATAACATGCTCGACAAACTGCCTCTATTTCGGGTGATATGTAGACATCTTATCAGAAGAGGAATTAGCATATATTTGTTGAAATTTCTGTGGAAATGTTGTGAAGTTATTACGCATCGAGTTTTACTTAAGAAGAGAGATTCTGTATAGAAACGAACTCGAATATGAAAGGGAATTTCACAGCATGTAGGTGCATTCTATGAAAATCACATTTAAGAAATACATCTTCCAATTTCATCTTCAGTCAGAAACACATTAAAATTGTGTTTCACTTTTTAGCCCACATGTCGCAAAGCATACACTGGAAATACATGGTATTTTCAATCCAAGCTTTTTATGAAAGACGGGTGATCTGCTCCGACCATTCAGTTTTTAGAAGTCAATAATAGAATAGTGTTTATATTTCTTCAAATAAAAATCACAGTTATGACAACGCATTGCAGACAGAAAAAAGGGTAGTTTTGGTTAAAAACATAGAAAATCAACGGTCATGAACAGGTAGTGACCTAGAGTTATGATGGATGATGACTTTCAAATTTACATATAGAACTTGTCATGAAAGGAAAAACGAGTCTTTCATTCTTACAGTGCGACATAAAGGGATAACAGGAACGCCAGTGTAAGGCAGTCTATGATCTATGAGGGATCAGATCGTGGAGAATGTGCGTTCTGTCGCTTTCGGGTTTGAGAAATAGCAGCTTGCTAATCAACACACGACGATTTTCAATTTCATTTCGAGAGCAGTGACACGTTCTGGGGTCGTTACGGTAATTTATCATGTGCGCTCTTTTATCAACTCGAGTAAGACGATTGTTCAAACAGTTTCTGAGGCTTGTAAAAACAGGGCAAGCGTATTCGCAAACAGATCTAACATATGAGGTATACACATGGTGGAGTTCTTCACTCGACAAAAATGATCAAAGTTTGCGCAAAACATAAAGCGCTTATTGACAACCTTGATAATATTGTTCACATGAGTCTCCCAACTTAACGTTTCAGAAATAGTAAGGCCCAGGATATTAACAGATAGAACCATATCGACAGGAAAATTATACAGAGATGGACTTGCATATTAGAATGTTTTAGACATAAAACAGCCTTGAACTTAGACACGTTCAAATAAAGATTGTTTCTTTCACATCAGTTTGAAACATCTTCGGTAGTGGCATGAGCAAATTTCATTAATATGGGCACGATCAGTATCAAAAATAGGCAATATCAATGCCAGGTCGTCTGCTTATTTCACGCAGCATGAAGAATTACCTAGATTCCCAGTGTATCGAGAATCACAAAAAAAGGCAGCTGAAATATAGAGAGCAAGAACAGTGCCTTGTGGAACACCCACTACTTTTTGAAAAGGTTTCGAAGCAACACCTTGCAATACAACATTGGATGTCCTATCTCGCAGGTAATCATTTAGCTATAACACAAATCCAGGTGGCAAGCCAGCTCTTAAAAATTTCCTAGCAATTAAGTCATGATTTAACTTATCAAAAGCTTTCTGAAGGTCGAAAGTTATGAGGACCGAACAGCAGCAATTCTTGTCATAATTGTTGCATAGATTGTTCATGATCGCTATCAAAGCTGTTGTAGTTGAGAATGATTTTCTTAATCCATGTTGTTCTGGACCGTAGAGCTGTTCAATTTGGGGTTAAATATTCTCCAATACAATTTTTTCAAAAAGCTTGGCTGGAAGAAGAGTCTGTGAGATAGGTCTTAGCTTCTCAACCTTTGTCGGATAGGCTTTTGGTACAGGCGTTGCGATGTCACTTTTCCATTCATAGGGAAATTTTCTTTGGTCAATCGACGTTTGGTAAATATCAGCCAGAGGAACAACATTGTATTTTTACAGTTGCCTATAAGTGAATGTTACTGTCACCCGATGATTTACTTGACTTTACTTTTGTCAATGCTCTCATAACATCATTAACATTGACTTGTTACGTTGACCGTCATCAATTATTTCGCTGTCAACATGTCTCAAATTGCTATTTAGACCAGCTTTGAATTCGTCAACAATCTTGGCCGATGTACTTTGAACACCACCATGTTCATTTATAGAATTTTCAAACGTGTTGATTCTTTTGTCTTCACCAGTGAATGAAGCCAGCAGTTTCCAAGGTCCATTAGATTTACTGTTAATTTTATTGGCCCAAATTTGCTTGCATTTCAGCACCTCGCTTCTCACTTTAATTTTCAGATGCTCATATCTACTCCAATCTTTGACGCGGTGTGTAGCTCAGCGTTCATTGATTTAATGTTAGTCAACGGAGTCAACCATTTCTTGTCATTTCAGCTCAGAACATCATTTTGGGGAATAATTTGACTGACGTACATCGACAACGTATCAGGGAAGATTTGCCATTTTCTATTTACATCATCGGTGCTTGAAAGTGAAGACCAATCATGCTTATCGACTACTTCTTGTCATTTGAGCTCAGAACAACATCATTCTGGGGAATAATTTGACTGACGTGCATTGACAACGTATCATGGAAGATTTGCCATTTTCTATTTACATCATCGGTGCTTGAAAGTGAAGACCAATCATGCTTATCGACCAAGTAACAGAGTTTATCTATGTTTGATCTTCGAAGATCATACACTTTACGTACAGAAAAAGATCATGATGTATTTTCATCAGACTTAACAGAACCGTGACAGGTAATGAACAAGTGATCAGCGTTACCAATGGGAGAGTTGTGCTTTACATTATCAGGAGTATATGAAGCTGTTAAATCTCTCGATGATAAAATATGATCCGGAATTTTATCTTTACGTGTTGGGTGCAAATTGAAGTGATAATTGCAGTGATCTGTGATAATTGAAGTGATTCAAATCACCAGCTACAATAAAACTTTACAAAGGTTTTAAAGATTGAAGATGGTCGTACGAATTACTAATAAAATCATAAATTGCACCAAGATCATTTGAATTACATGATGGTGCGATATACACACATAAAAGATACAATCGTGCACATGGAATTTCAACGATATTGGCAGAAGCACTTTTAGGAAAACAGAATGGTACATGAAAATCGAGAGACGCAAAAATGCGTTTACATATACAGCCGTGCCTCCTTTCTTTCCATTCCGATCGTTTCTGAAAATTCGGTAGCTTGGTATGTGAACCAGGGCATTCAAAATATTAGAATAGAGCCATGTTTCTGTTACACAGACAATGTCAGACTTCAATACGCATAAAATTGCATTCAATTCGATGACCTTTGGTACGAGGGATTGAATATTCACAAGAGCTACAGAGGGGTAATTATAGGACTGAGTAGAATGATGTAAGCAGGGGAGGATTAAGAGGGTTTACTGAAAATTTGCCGCAGAGTTTTTTTGAAACGATTTCACCTTGACGTATCCAGACATTTTCGCCAGCTTGCCTGCGAGTCTTCAGTTCCTGCAGTAGTAACTTGTTCTGTATGCACTGAATAGGAGTGAGATCTTGATTAATATATATATATATATCTTGTGGTTTGCGGAATTCTTCAATTTCTTGGCATTATTCAAAATCGTGCACTTGAATCGTTGCTAGTGCATCTGGCGCCCTAGCCTTTGAATATTATCTACTTTGATGCTGCTGTCTGCAACATCAATGTCTTCGAGAACTCGAATCAACTTTTCCAAATATTTATCTTTTTTTTCTTCGACAGTTCTTTCATTCACTTCCGGGATGCCAATCATGATAAGATTATTCTGCCGCTATAAACGCTGATGTAGTTCTTCAGTTGCTCTATTCACGTCTTCATCGATTTTTGAACCTTAGATGTTGTTTTTATCTTGCAAGGAGTTATATTTTTGAGTAAGCTCAATATGACTGTCGATCAGTGAAGAAATCTTAGCTAAATTCAGCTGCATGACCTCAGTTATCTTTTTTTCCATGATGGAAATTATATCATCATAATGTGATGTGAGGGATTGTTCAGACGGGCTACTGGTTTTGGATTTTAAATCGATTACGGCTTCTAGAGCTCTTGTACTTTTAATGCTTTGTAAGTCAGCAACATATTACTCTGCTCGTTGAGCCCATAATGCATAATTTTCTGACAATAAGGATTGAACAGGCAGCAACACAATACGAATTATTTTTAGAAATGCACGACACGTGATCCGAAATCAATGATTACGGAAGCGAGCGACGGGTAGTGTTATAAAAATGTGATGAAAATAACAGCTGTTTTTCAATGCAGTTGACAATACCAACTGCTCAGACACGCTCTCAGATGCTCAGGATTACAGGACAAACATTTGTTTGACGCCGGGATCGCACTCCGACCTTTCCAAGATCGCCATGTTTGGGAAAATCTGCTATGTCTTAAAGAGAATTTGACTCTGGAGTGATGGGGTCTCCGCGCTTGTCTGAGAATGTTAGCAGACTTACAGGCGCTCACTTGTAAAGTGGAGACTGAGCCGATGCAGGCGCTGGCTATAACAGGAATACGGAGGGCTGCAAGAGAGCAGGAACGATGAGACGTAGGGAAGTCGCGTCTTAAGCTGAGAAAACTTGAATGGCGAACACAGATCCGAAGGGAAGAAACGAGAGACTTGCAAGCAGGGCCGTGAGGGTGATCCAATTGTGAAACGTACACACACTGATCTCTGTCTAACTCTCACCGCTCACAAGCACATCGAAGCTGCGTAGTCCGTCTGGTGATGAACACAGCGCGAGCGTCAGTCTAGTGACGTCAGCTACCGGCGTCAATTTCCATGACCTTGAAATGCTGATTATAAGCATAAAACACTAAGTTTTCAGATAAAACATCGGAGTTTTTGAAGGTGGGCCATGTGACAAAAGGTCAAGACCTTCTTAAGATTTCGATCTTCTGCTGAGGGCACCTTAGGTGCAAAAGCTCGTCCTCTTCCCTAAAGCTTTGATTACAAAAAGATCAGGACCATTCGTTCCATCGCGCTAAAGACGCCACCCTATAGTGTTATCATTTTTTAAATAGACACCAAGGACATGAACTTCATTGGCTTCAGAACCAGTAGTAATCCCATCCCAGGCGCAAGTCTAAAATGCGCAACGATGAGTCATCCCCCCCCCTCTGGAGAGAGGAAGGAAGTGGCCAAGGATGTGGTGGGAGGAATGGGTCCGAGAGGAGAAAACTGGTCCCTACCCCCCTCTGGAAGGAAGGAAGGAGTTTTCCGGTAAGGGATGGGAAGGAAGGTGATAGGAATGTGGGAGGGATAGAGTGAGAAAAGGGTGGGTGTTGGTGGTGTTCGGGATGAGAAAAGTTGGAAATCGTCATGAAGGAGGGTTCGGATGGGAAAGTGGAGTTTAGATTTGGAATCTGCGTGAAATGTTGGATGGGGAAGGAAGGCAGGAGTTTTCCTGAGAGGCAAGGAGTGGAGCGGCAGAGTTGGAAAAGTCAGGTTTTGGATGTTTTGGGATGAGAAAAGTCGTTTTTCGGCATGAAGGGGGTCTCGAATGGGAAAACGGAGTGAAAATTCGGACGTTTTGGCCAACGTTGGGTCTAGGAACTTCTTTCCATCTCAATCGGAGAGAAAAAGTTTTGAGGACGCCCCCCAGCCCCCCCTCCTGTCAAACTTCCAACTTTGGTGTTAGAGATGGTAGAAAGTCGTGTGATAGCTCATTTGAAAGCTAAGAGTGAGAAAAATGCAGTGGAAAGCTCAGTTTGGTCCTATTTTCCTGGGTTTAGGGAGGAAAATGGCAGGAAAACGTCAAGAGTTGGAAAAGTCAGGTTTTGGATGTTTTGGGATGAGAAAAGTCGTTTTTCGGCATGAAGGAGGTCTCGGATGGGAAAATGGAGTGCAAATTCGACGTTTTGGCCAATGTTGGGTCTAGGAACTTCTTTCCATCTCAATCGGAGAGAAAAGTTTTGAGGACGCCCCCCAGCCCCCCCTCCTGTCAAACTTCCAACTTTGGTGTTGGAGATCGTAGAAAGTCGTGTGATAGCTCATTTGAAAGCTAAGAATGAGACAAATTCAGTGGAAGACACGGCGTGTTCCTATCTGTCTTCGTTTAGATGTCAGACGTCATTGAAAATTTGGGACATTGGCGAAAAAACGAGAGTTAGAATTCTTACGAAAACGGCTCTAGCGGGTGAACCAAGCCTCGGACGGGAAATCAGAGACCAGATTTGGAATCAGCGTGCCATGTTGCACCTGAATGCCATTCATGCTATGTCTCCCAAGTGAAAGGAAGAAAGATGACAGAAGCAGTAGAGTTTACGAATGAATTTTGTTCACTACTTTTTCATCGACAAAGTCTTCGTGGTGTGATTAGGGACTACATCATCTCCTTTCATCATGAAAAGGCAGACTTAGAATTTGCTATCGCTAAAGGTCACTTCGTTTTCCAACTGCTCATGGACAGTTTGATAAATAAAGATGTGAAAGGTCGATTAGTTGCAGAGATTGAATTTGAGAAAGTGACTGATGAACATGCAGGTGAGCGTGTAGTGTATCATTTTGCATCCTATTCTGCAGAGACGATGCATGATCCCAAAGATTTCTATCAGCGACACATGGCGAAAATCGCATCTCGACTAGATTCATTTCATGATCATGGATCCAACTTGCTCTTATGTCGCATAAAACACATTCATGTTCAACTCAACGTGCTAAACTAGATTTGACTACAAGATTTGGGAAAAGCATTCATGAGTCAGTCGTCCGCGTGCCTCCTTTTCCCTGACGCAACGAAGTCAGGGGAGAAACGGAGGTCTCTGATTGGCTCTCATAGTGTCAAATGTGGATTCGCAGGAGACTATAAAAGCAGACGTCTCTCCATTTTCTCTTCATTTCATTCTCTTTTGGAAAGATTGTGTAACTTGCTCAAGCCATTCTCCGTCTCAATTTTGTCTGATTGAATCTTGTTTGCAAATTTACAAGTGAGTGTCATGACTGTTTGGCCTAAACCTTACCAACATTTTAGAAGAGAGACGCAGGAGAGTGTGGCCGATGATTGTACAAGCTTATTTTGTTGAACCATCACCACCACCGCCACCTCCACCACCTAGACGCTTTACCTTTAAGTCTTTTAGGGAATTGAAACTCAATTCGGGTCCTAAGCCCAAGACATTTAATTTACTGGACGATGAGGAAGACTTAGACTTTGGTGATAAGCTTTAAATCATGTGAACGCTCCAAAAGGTCGTCTTAAGGGCCACCTCATATGTCACTGCTAAGCTAGCAATTTTATTTTCTCTGATGATCATGAATGTACTTAGTGGTATTCTTTCGTTACAGACTGCCATTGCCATGAATCCTACTCCAACTGCAGCATCACTGAATCCTCAACATCTCGAGCTGTGGAATCCGAAAATTGAAAAGGTAATTCACGGCTATCCTACCTGAAAACAACAAGTGCGCTATAACGGTGTTCGACTCTATCTTCAAACGCCGGCGGTATACTTACCAAAAGTGGATACGCAAGTAAATCGTTGCGGTCAAAAATTGAGTATCCCTATTGATAACTGGTTGCGTCAGCAGCTTGACATTTTAGAAGACGTTGTGAGGCAAAAGGCTCTTATTCCTACTTAACTATTACAGTTCTGGCCAGAAAAGAAAACTTCTTATTGTAAACCTTTGTATCGCGGCACTCGCTGCTATATTTTGCAAAGCAAGTATTGTAAAGTTACTTCAGGAGTGACAGTTGAACAGTCAGTTGAAACAGAATTGTGATCGCTAGGTGCAGGATTTTTTCATATTGAGGTACCTGCTTTTTATGTAGGACCTCATCAATCTGACGGGAATTTGATTTCTCTCAATTTGCGCATTGCTCAAATTCATCATCAACCTGAGTTAACAGGTCTTGATCACATTGAGAAAGTCAAAGTGTCAAAGAGTGTCAAGAACCTGTCACCAAACCTAGACGTCGTCGCACATCAAAGAAAGATGGTGCTACCACCAAAGAGAAATCTTAAGTATTGTAATCAGTTAGTATGTAGTGAATGTGTAAAACGCGGTCTTGCGCGTTATGTTCAAATAAAACATTGTAATCATGTTGTATGTATCTTTTGTTATGTAATGGACAGACATCCTTGTACAGTTCCTGCTCAATGTATTATTTTGCAATGAAGTCTTTTTGATATTGTAGGTTGTCATCTTCATAGACAGTGAGGTAACACCCATGCAGGAATTGAGTGCTATTGCAATGAGAGAAAGTGATCAAACTGTTGTTAGTGTATATCATAGATTTGCCTACTGTCCTCCACACAAAGACGAATGGTCACGGCGTCATGTGCATGGACTTGATGCTTCTATTTTGATTCATATTTGATTTGTGAATGAAACGCATTTGATAAGTGATTTCAAACGGTGGCTGTCAGGTTTTCATATTGTTAAAATATTAGGAAATGATTCTGAACGAGAAGCAGCAACACTTCAGTTGCACATTGATAATTTATATTTACCATGTTGGGTAGATCGTGTAAGACAAGACTATCATATGCATTGTGATCAAAAGAAGTTTAGAGATGAAATGATTTTTGATATGGCTATATGTTTCGGTGAGAGACATCACCTTTACAGACCACCATCCCATTGTAATACTAGAAATAAAGCCACCTACATTGGAAAACTCTCTTCACGCTGGCATTGTAGTCTCTATGACGTTTATGAACTGTATCTATATTATTGTCAACAGCATGGGTCTATGTAAAACATGTTTTTACTCCTTGTGAATGAGTGATGATCTTTTCATGAAGTGTATTCTGTACTTGTGAATTTTGTCTGGTGTTGAATAAACTTACAGCGGAACATGATTGTTATTTGTTTTATTCATAGTGGAAGTCATTGAAGCAATATGAAATCTATAGTCATAACGTTCATGATGGCGCATCGTAC
Source organism: Prostheceraeus crozeri (assembly GCA_907163375.1). NCBI lineage: Eukaryota > Metazoa > Platyhelminthes > Polycladida > Euryleptidae > Prostheceraeus > Prostheceraeus crozeri. Next base: position 712,733 of record CAJQUW010000102.1, read on the forward strand.
ACTCAGTAACCACATGTGTCATTTGACACTTGATCAACAAGGATTCGATGGATTTTTACAAGATTGGAAACTTACATTTAAAATGAAGATGAATGATATGAAAATAGTGCTAACTGAAAGCCTTCCTCTCTTCAAAAGATTGATGGAGAGTTTACAACCTCAAGATGTAAAGGGTGGACTCATTGCTTATATAGAGTTGAAAGATTTGCAAAAACCACTTCGTTTTGGATCTTATTACACAGAATGGATTACTCTTAGTGATCAATTTTATGGTCGTCATATGGAGAAAATTATGGAGAGAATAGAAGAGACGATGGAAGGAAATGCGTGCGTTAAACATATCATGATTCAACTGAGTGTGTTTACATCCACGACTTTGTTTGATGGTCGACATGTTGTGTAGATGCAATAAAGATTTCTTTTCACTGAGTATTTTGTAATGGTGTATAGAGCAACATGAGTCATTGCGCTTTGTGCATTACTATCGGGCTCTTTGTTAGATAAATGAATGCGTCTTTGTTCGAGAAAAGGGGCGTGTCACAACATGAGTCATTGCGCTTTGTGCATTACTATCAGGCTCTTTGTTAGATAAATGAATGCGTCTTTGTTCGCTACAAGGGGTGTGTCACCAAAGTTTTTGTGAGGACTAGAACAACTGTATATAAATAGGAAAGGTTTCCAGCCACGCAGTCAAAAGTTCACGTGTGATAACTCTTTGTCACGCAACAAAGACAGGGAAAACGTGAAAGGGGAAACGCATGTGATTGGAGCTAGGTCTGGTTATAAAACGGACGACTGAGCTCATGGCAATCATTTCCGTCCTTGCGCTAACCATGCAGTTGCTCGAAGCCATCAACTCCTCTGCTCTCGCACTGGGTACACTGAACTCCCTTACTTTAGCATCGGGTGCTTTCAATCAAAAGATAACTCATCATGGAGAAGCCGTGACCATAAAAACTCCAAGTCATCGGATAGATTATCTAAAGGTTATGTCAACAAAGTATGGACTGGCCGTGTGTGTGCCGTTAGACTATTGTACACGGTTACAATTCAATACTCTTCAAACATTGCTGAAAGAAAATCTCACCATTCCCAAAGAAATTGTTCGACACAATGGGAAGCGGTCACAAGTTCCGATCATGGAAAGACGATACATGTATGTTCATATGGATAGACACTGTCTCATCATCCATGAAAAGGAGGGCAGCGAATTCGGCTTACTCAATTGCAAACCACTCCCCATTTTGGGAAGAGGATTATATTCCTTCGAAATTAAAATTCAAACCATCTACAAGGGTCCGCGGAGGGACGGAAGGTTGTTTACGTTGAATCCCTATTTTGTCTCCATAACCTAATAATTGATACCATAACCATAATTGATGTCCATGTTGATGATGATCAACTACAGTAACACTCCACACACTGAGAACGCACCATTGGTCTTTATGAGACCACGGCCTAACGGCCACCGTATCAAGAAAAAAAATGTACACTCACCATGCCACACATGAACATGACTCTCTCCTTCTTTCTTAGGCATACCCTTCTTCACTCAGGTTTTCCACATGTGGAAATTATCAGCATGCCTCTATGTATCATGGAATAGTCAGTGTGTTGCATTTCATGATGCGAAACGTCAACTTCAGATAACTCTAGAACGCTTTCAACTACGAAGGTTGCATCGCGCTATCCTATCCCACTCTTGCCGTGTCATTAACGTAGGAGACGGCATTGTATTTATTCGCATTCAAGAGATGATTCTACATAATGATCACTGCTACATCGTGATTCCAAAACACTCATGGGAAAGGCATAAAAGGGAAGTTCACTCAACCCTAATGTCATTTGTGAGTCATGCTCCCCATCCGCATCATCAACGCCATGCGCGAAATGAATCTCAGAAGAGACATCGATTTAGAACACTTGCATACCCATCTTCCCGATTCAGTCTATCATCGCGGTCGTCCGCAAATGTTGGTCATTCGCATGAGCAACGGTCGAAATCTTCAAATCTTTCGCTGCGGCAAAATCCAAGTCCTAGGAAACCTTTCTCATTTCGTGATGCAGTCCATGTGTTACGAAGTCGTCAAGAAAATGCGAACACTCATGCCTCATCTACGCCTCAGTCCCCTGACATTGAAGAATATAGTAGTGTCTGTTCAATTGAAGATGTTAGCGAATCTAGCCAACATTAAAGCCAGTAATCATTGTATATTTTATGAAACTGAACTCTTTCCTGCTGCTCTGATTCGGAAGTGGCATCCTGTACATATTGCAGTGTTTCACAACGGACATTGTATCATGACTGGTTTACGTGATATCAGTAAAGTAGCTGACATTGTTGAATCTTTAATGCGTTATCTGTATGAGTCACAGTTAATAGAATCGTGTTAATCACATGATGTGTTTTGAATGAATCATCGCAATGAACTATCGCCCACACACGTCGGTGAAAGGGTCAGGCTGTCTGACGTGAGGCGCCATCGCTTTGTCTGATGAATAACGCCAACACACGTGTCGGTGAAAAGGTCACGCTGTCTGACGTGAGGCGTCATCGATGTTAAATGATACGCCCACACACGTGTCAGTGAAAAGGTTGAACAAGACTGATCAGATTCTTATCTAACTGACTGGCGCTTTACCACTTCATGAGTCAGAGCTATTTATGGACATGAGTCAGCAAAGTGGTTGATGTTTCCTAAGCCGAAGAAATTGTCATGATGTTACATTCGTTGGTGAGGATGATAACTTACAAACTCTAACATGGTTTTGACTTTATTTTATACTTTACAAACGTCAACTTTATTTCTAACTTTACAAACAGTGAAGGGATTCTGACTTCATTTATATTTCACCTATCTTACAAACAGCGACATGGTCATAACTTTATTTCTAACTTTACAATCATCAACTTTATTTCTAACCATACCCATCTTACAAAATGATCAAAACTTTTACTTCTGTCTATTGAGTGAGAATCCCATCTTTATGTCAAAAGAAAAACGAGAGTCTGTACATGATATGTTATTGAATGAAAGACATTTCATCACAGTCACACATAGTTAATACTGATGGTAGCAGAAAACAAAGTTTTTATGGATCACATCACCGGAGAAAACAAAGTCACTCATGTGCAGGGAGAAAACAAAGTCAGGAAAAACCAGTTGATATGCAAGTCATGATATGAAGTGATCAGGAGTTGGACGCATGTTACAAGACACTCACTCACAACGCCCCATAGAAAACGCCATGGAGCGAAAAAGGAAAACATCAACCACAACAGAGAGGAAGCATTCATCATCAGACATCGCCGGACGGAGGAGGAGAAAGTTTCTGTCTCTTGGGTGGAGGTAGATGAGTGTCTGGATGGCCGTAAGGTAATGAGTGGTTAGGACTCATCCAGCATCGCTTGTCTTCCCAAGCTGAGAGACCTCGTTTCCTAAACGTCGTTGTTCTGACTTGATGCGACTGTGATTTTAAAATGGTCATTTCTACTTTTTTGATTTTAAGTGAATCTAAGGCATCTTGATAGTCCCTATGTGTCATTTTTCTAACGGTTGACTTCGAGATGCCTTTCGCCCGTTTTATAGAAAGCTCTGAGGATTTTAGCTTCATGGAGTACATCTTGGGAAGAAGCAAGATCATCTCCTCTATCTGTTTGCCGGCACACTCATCCTTGAAGCAGCCAAGCTTCGCTTTATTTGTGGTAGAGTAAAGCGGATGGTCAGTGGGATAGTTGGAACTATCAAACTTGGGTGCTAAATATTTTAAAATGTCCTGCTTGACTTGGCTAGTGGTTGTCAAAGCTAGGAAGAAGCTGTCTGTATCGCCTCCTACTAATTCCACATGTTGGATCAATGGACACGTTTTAAAGGTGTGGTAAAATAACTTGTACATTTCTAACTTGGAGTGATCCAAGACAGCTTGGCCGACATAATGGGCTTGCAAATTTCTACTTTAGATTTTAACATTTTAAAACCAGTGATGTCTTCGGAAATGACATCATGGTGGCAAAACAACGGCGAGCGACATAGCTTGATGCTCGTTTCCGGATCAGTTACGATGCGATAGTCCATGCGCTTTCTTACATCCTCCATGGTTTTACCAAAGAGGGCATTATTCTTAAATTTAAAGAAGTCCTTTTCGAAAGGATTCTTGGATTCAGCCCGTTTCTTACTATGAAATTCTATATACGATTTTAGAAAGGGCTTCTGCCTAAAGTGGATAGCGCGATGGACTTTGTCAAGTTGCATCCCCATACCTAGATAGAATTTGAGGATGGAATAGTGCACGATGTAATGCTGGTTGTTCAATTGGGTGAGCAGCAACTTCCTAGTGGCTTTATATTTTAAGTCATTTTCCGCCTCATATTGCTTATTGTGTTCTTCCATAAAGGTAGAGAACATATCTGGACTGACTGTGCCAGATTCGGGTGTGAGAGGAAAATCAACTATCCTATTCTTGATGCATTCTGGATAGATGAGATCGACTTCAAATAAATAACCTATGTCGGCCTCATCTCCCAGTGCCATGATGTGTGCTGGATTGGAGAAGTGTTCAATGTCATGGGGCTCTACCCATTGGAAGTCAGACTGTGGCAAAGGCTTGGAGAGTGCACTCCCATATAAATTATTTTGGTGTATGTATATTAAATGCGTGGTCGATCCTATGTCTTGGGTGCTGTTGACAACATGTTTGTTGACAAATGTTAAGCCACCCCTAATACCACGTTCAAATAACGTATACATTTCTGCATCTTGCAGTAAATGAATGCTCTCTTTCGTCATCTTGAAGGCTGACTGATAGGACAGACCCGGCAGACTAACAAAATGGACGGGGTCTAAGGCGTCCTGTTCTAATGTGACTTTCCTAAAAGTCTCTAACACGTCAGCCAACAGATAGACGTCTAATTTTAAGTAGGCAAGCATTTAGTCACCAAACGTGTGACACCTAAATTCCAACCATGCTTGCTCTGCATGCCTATAGTCATCCGGCGAACAGTCCTCACCCGTCAAATCATTTTTAGATTTATCGATGGACGGAAGGGATGTCTCCTTCAATGTCTCCATTAAACTAAAATAACTATAAGGAAACACCCCTTTCCGTCGCATCAGACTGTCACTTATGTTGGGATAGTCTTTCTTTAAATGTTGAGTGAGGGGAAGTGTTTCTAAATTATTAGCCAACGCAGCTAGGGAAGAAGACATAAATTGAAAAAGTATCCAGAAACTTTATGTCATAGAAGACAGGCTTCCCCTCCTTCGTCTTATCTACTTGTACTTTGGCAGTGATGCACATAAATTTTTCCTTTGTGCAATCACTTTGGATGACCAGGATTTCATTTTGCCGAATCCATGGCGAATGATGATGTGAGCATCATAACATTTAAAGTTATGAAAGATGACGGGGAGCGTTCGCCGTTTGAACCTAAGTCTCATATTGCATTTACTGCATAAGGCAGACCTAAATTTACCACTGAGATGGCAATGGTCCCTCACTTTCTTATGTTGCTGATCATCAAAGGATAAACAGCAGCGGGGACATTCCGTGGTCCTATCAAATTTGATTTTATCGGCTTCTGTGAAGCACATGGGTTTCCTAGTCAGCTCGTTTCATAGCGTTGATGAAAACGGGCTTTCCTATCTAAAAAGTTGAGGAAGTTTTCAACGCACTCCTCGCCTTGCCACACATGCATTTTATTTTGGTTCCTATAATATGGATGCCAAACTTCATAACAGGCAATGGATGCTGGCTCATGACTTAGGTCTTCTTGTTCAATATAACATTCAATGTCCGCATAGATGGTACATATGGGACTGAGCTCATTGCCGTTTTCTTCATACCTATAAAATTTATCTTTGGGCATGACTTCCATTTGAAGCTTACCCCGAGAGCACCACTCGTAATGCTCTTCAAAAAATGCTTTTGATGTGAAACGCCGCATCCAGCGATCACAGTAGTAGAAATTGTTCCTATATGCAGTTTGATGATGGTATAACTTTGAAATTTTAGAAATGCCACAATAATGCCATTCTGGGTGGTTGTCGCTATAGACTAGGAGAAGATTGACAACCCGGTCGAACTTACTTTGGCGATTATTATACCTAACGCCCTTCAGACCTTTTTCCCAGAGATGGACGACGATCTTAATGTTATTGAGTTTTTCAAATTGGGCGATGCCTTTAAAATCTAATGTGTTGACATCTAACCCATCAAACTTAAGCTCATCCTCCCATTCACGATAGTGAGTGATTCGTTCACGATGTACACTTAGATCATTGTAGTGAAGACTGGAGAGGACGGCATACTTGAAACACTGGGACTGACACTCTACATTGATGACAGCCTTTTTGTCAGCCAGTGCTTTGGGGAGGGTGAAACAACCACTCCCTTGTAAATTTTCTAAAAGATTTATTTTCATGTCTACCTTCTCTATCCCATCAAAGACCAGACCGCTGTCTCTTTCATTAAATTTATTAAAGTTGCTGACGAGATAGGTCGCATGTCTCTCTATCTACTCGTTTACATCACCTACGAGATCAGCAGCACAGGAGGCTATCCTAATGGTCACAGTGGACTCTACTTCTCCCGTGCTACTGTCTACCCTATTGAAACGAGCAGTGAGATAGAACATGCCTTTGAGTAAAAATCTATCTAAGCTCGCCAACATTTGATGAATTAAGCCTATATTATTCATCAAGAAGGGATGAATATCTTCCACAGCTTCAAAGCTTTCTAAATCATAGTCGCGAATGAGCCTCTCAAGGGAAAACTTGCTCAGCCTTAGAGTGACGTTGTCAGTGTAAAGCTCAGTGGAATGAGTGTGACAGTGTGTGCGAAGAAAGAACAAACTCTGTAGGAAAGGTCTTCTGACACGAAGAACAGGAAAAGCCGACGTGCGATGAAGGATGCTTCCTACTTGATGACGTTGGTGGTTGCCTCACACTGCCACAGGAACCGCCTTCGATGTGGACTCGCAAGTTGGTGTTGTTGTAGAACGTGCGTCCACAACCTTCACTCTTGGGTCGTTGAGGGATCGGTCGGCGCTTTCCTCCCCTGCAGGCATGGCCAGCGGTGTGACGTCTCACATTGTAGGCTGAGGCGAAGACTGTCACACCGCTGGCATCGAAAGTCCTTCTCTTCGACTTCAATCTCCCTCTCCCACTATCTCCATCTCCTCCTGCTCCAACAATCTCTCCACCGACTTGACGGAGAGGAGAGGGAGGTCGGCCGCTGCAGGTGGTGGTGGCGATGCTGGGATAACGATGGGACGGGAGGGAACGTCACCGTCCAGGAGGTAGGCCGCCAAATCTGTTGAGAAAAAGAGAAAAGAGATTAGTAACATGATCAACATTTCAAGTTTGAAGTCTTACCCCCCTTTTCCCAATCACGGATACTTACCATCCAAGGACTGTAACTCCAGCAGCAAGGATGGACGCGGAGGTAGGAGTGGGACGCGAGCCGAGGGTGGAAGGGTCCTGGGCTTCGGTGTCGGAGGGATGTGGTGACGAGGAGCAGGGAGCGGAGCAGGCGGTGGAGGTGGGGCGATGACGATGCCCGAGAAAATGGGTCGCACCATGGGCAGAAGTAGATGGGTGGGAAGGTAGGGCCGGAAATTCGTCATTAAATCTCCGCCTCGCGGCTTCCTCCCACTTCTTCATCTTGGCCAAGTCCGTAGAGAGGAAAGAGAGATTAGATAATGAGACAAGGATGATGTAGAGGATCTGAAACAGTCTAAACATAAGATGTTAAAGATACTTACACTTGCCAAGCCGCTCATAGGCTTCCCCGATTGTTCTTTGGGGGACGGGTTCCCCATTACGAATACATTCATGCACTGAAAAAGAATGGCAGCAAAGATAAGCAGAGGTAAAATTTGGAATCGGTTTAAGCATGAACAAAATAAGGGAGGGGCTCTTGATTTTAATGAGGATGTCTCCCCAACTGATGTTAGTAATAGAATCAACCTTGATACAAATACTTACATTGCTCGATGGTGGCCTCTTCCATCTCGACAGCAATGCGATAGTTCTCAATTTCCGTAAACTCCATGTCGGACAGTTAGTAAGTAATGAATTGTAATACTTCAATCGCTGAAAAGGAAGGATGAGAATCGTTTCATTTGCCTAGTCAACGTTTATCATGGGAACAATCATTGAAGTAACATCTAATGAGTTACATTTCACTCTACTCCATATCATAAAGACTAACCTTTGTCGAATGGCTTAACCACTCTGACCTGGCGAGAGAAAGCGTCACGTTGAGTATGAAGTCGAACGCCCAACAGGAGCAACGGCTCAGAGGTTTCGGTCTAACAAACGACGAACAACCCGTGCAACGCAATCCCTCTACGGCAGTACCCGCCGTCCCGAAGGAACGCTCGAGCAAAGGAGGTATTACAGCGATGATATGTTTTATGAGCAGAAGATATGATAGCAAGTCAAAACAACCTGATAGCAGGAGCTCACCGACACTCACCTTGTGAAAGATAAATGTGAAGAACAGAGCTGGTGCACTGCCTTTTATAAGATTTTCCTAAGCGGTGAATGGATGAGACCTCTCGTCCAATCACAGACGAGCTAGAGTTCCCGATGTGCACACACACATTTGTAACGCGTTATTGAAATCGTGTTAGGCAAAAATGTTGTTTAGTAATAGACTCAACCATGGCACCTGAAGTCAATACATTGAAACATGATGATTGCACGATTCGTTTTCATCAAGAGTGCTTCGGAGGCTTAATTCGTTTTCATCAAGAGTGCTTCGGAGGCTTAATACAATATTACATCCTTGAGTTTCAAAGGGAGGAGACAGAACTGGAAGCATGTTTAGACAACACACGAGAAATATTTGCGGAGTTGATATCTTACTTCAAAGACAGTCTCATCAAGGGTCACTTAATTGCACATGCCAATTACACTCATTTTCCACAAGGTGAAGCGACGGAAAGTGTTGACTTTCAATTTCGTTCCTATGGACAAGAATATGTTACTGATGCTTCTGAGTTTTATACACGACATCTGCGGAAGATTATTTCTCGTATGGACAACTTTCATGGTTACGGCGATCATTTGCTTCTGAATAAAATAAAGCATATTGTCATTGCTATTAGTAAAGTGGGTTTCAATGATGTTAAATCAAAGACCAAATAAAGTATTTTTTCATGACACTTGTGTTGTGCTAAACTTTCTAGTGCTTTGGTGAACACTGTTTTCATATAACATTCTAAACTCTCAGTCTCACTGCAGTAGAAGGCTGCTTTTAGTAAACCTGATGAAGCTAATCTAACAGTCATGAAGTTTGAATTTTCTAATAAGGGAACATTTGGCAACTGTCTCCAATAAAACTTTCTAGCACTGTGAAAGTAAGTTACAAGACAATCTACACTGTGCAGTAAAACCTTTTCGAAAAAGCTTTCTAGTGCTGTGAAAGTAAGTTACAAGGCAATCTACACTGTGCAGTAAAACCTTTTCGATAAAGCTTTCTAGTGCTGTGAAAGTAAGTTACAAGGCAATCTACACTGTGCAGTAAAACCTTTTCGATAAAACTTTCTAGTGCTGTGATGAGTTCGGTGAGTCATAAAACTTCCATGATGAAACTTTACTTTCACAAACGTGTGTCACAGTAAGACTATTTGACTACACTAACTTTGCAAACCATGAAACACTTTCTGACTAACGAATACAACTTCGATGATCAAACTTTACTTTCACAAACGTGTGTCACAGTAAAACTAGTTGACTGCACTAACGCTTCCATTTCATGACATCTGTGTTTCATAAAACGTCATGATCAAACTTTCTAACTATACATCAACCTGTGTTGCAGCAAACCTTTTGTACAACATGATATACTTTCTGACGACACTCACGAATAAAACTTCGATGATTAAGCTTTACTTTCTGAAACGCGTGTCACAGTAAAACTATTTGACAAAACTGATTTTGCAAACCATGATACACTTTCTGACTAGACTTACGAATACAACTTCGATGATCAAACTTTACTTTTACAAACGTGTGTCGCGGTAAAATTATTTGACTACACTAACGCTTGCATTTCATGACACTTGTGTTTCATAAAACGTCATGATCAAATTTTTTAACTATACATCAACCTGTGTTGCAGCAAACCTTTTGTACAACATGATATACTTTCTGACTACGTTCACAAGAGCTTGTTCACTAGCGAAGAGAGAAGTCTGTGATGTGTTGCATGTGGTGCAAGGGTGACCTCCCATTTCATTCCATTCATCATTTCGTCTCCGTGATCGAGACAGTTCTTAAAAGAACTTATGGTTCATTCTCGCATGGTTGGCCAACTGTCGGGAGACAAGTGCAATGGAGATTTTATGAGGTAGCCTGTGGCAGATTGCTAGATGTCGCCCTGGCGGTCAGAGTACAACGTTGAAACGAAAGGCAACCACTTTGAAACATGACGCAGAGAGGTTTCACAAGGATTACCATTGCCCACATCCCGTGAAGTACTCATCGCTACGGACTGTCTCGAAAGAACGCCCACCAACAGAAAGTATGACACCGAAAATCTCCGTGACTTGCACCGTCCATGACTTGATAGCCAGACATGAAAAGCGGTGGAGTTGGTAAGAGGAAGCAAGTCGTTGCTTTGATCAGCTTGATAGCAAGCCGTAGAGAGGGATAGCAAGCCGTGAATCACCAGCGTTTTGCAATGGAGATGTTTAGATGCCACCCATGACAAGATTGCTAAGACTCAACCGACTGGCGTTCAAAGTGCTACGTTGAGAACTGTGTCAAATGCCCAACATGAGACATGAGTTGCCCCAGCGGTTTCGGTCTAAACTATGACACACTCCCTTGCCACACTTATCACTACGGCATCGTCCGCCGTCCCGAAGGAACCCTGTCAATGGAATATTACAGCAAAACTCTCCGTTTCTTGCTCGCTTTCAGTGAACAGCCGCTTGGTTCATGAGAAGACTGGCTGGTACACACTTATCCATGCCTTCATTGACTTCAGCAGGGTCGAAAACCCCAGAAAACCTCCAAAACTAGTTAATTTAAATTTTTCAAACTTTTCAGCACTACTTATGAAATTTTATAAGTAGTCTATCACTTAGGGCAGGTCAATAGCGACCGAACATTTTTTGAATCAAGTCAAACGGACTTGTAGAGGCAAAGTTACAAGCCTTTAAAATTTTGGAGTCTTTTATGGCCTGGAGACGAAGGCCATTTCCTGGCGAACCTGTCTGAAGCTAAGTCTGACGCCTTAGCTGATATCAGTAATGAAATTTTCTAAGTCGGTTTCCTACAGAAACTCGGTTTTTCAGATTTACAATGCTATCATCAGAGCTCCGGAGTTCACCTACCCCAACCCAGTCGGGAGGGGAACTGATTTCCACAGGCAGAGTTTCCACTTATATAGTTTGTGGCGATCAGCTGATGACGTAATCTCTATCATCGAAAAACTTAAAACCCGTCTATCTCCGGTTCTAGTGCTCCGATTGACTTCAAATTTTGAGTGCCATGTTTTCTCGCTCTCCCCTTTCATTTAAGCCATCCCTTGACCCTCTACGATGACCAGGAGCCGAGCTGAAAAAACTATGTCGTTTTTTTCAAAAAGTTCCAAAATCTTGGAAAATGCACAAAAACTCGATTTTCAACATGCTCTCATTTGGAAGCGAAACCTTCCACAGATTTGAAAAGATAGGATCCTAGAGAACAAAGTGCGGTCTTGCGCCTGAAAGAAACCCGAGCTCTTCATTCACTTCCAATCCTCCGCTATTGACCACCAAAGGTGGCTATAATTTAACATTTTCAGGAAAAAATCCCGTGTGGAGACCCAACTTTTCAACTTTTTCTCTCCGATTGACTTGAAACTCACCCTCTAGATGTAAGATGGTATGCTGATTCCAAATCTGGTCTCTGATTTCCCGTCCGAGGCTTGGTTCACCCGCTAGAGCCGTTTTCGTAAAAATTCTAACTCTCGTTTTTCGCCAATGTCCCAAATTTTCAATGACGTCTGACATCTAAACGAAGGCTGATAGGAACAAGCCGTGTCTTCCACTGAATTTTTCTCATTCTTAGCTTTCAAATGAGGTATTGCACGACTTTCTACGATCTCCAACACCAAAGTTGGAAGATCGCTGCCGAGGGGGGGGGGTCAGCACTTTTTCTCTCCGATTGAGCTGGAAAGAAGTTCCTAGACCCAACATTGGCCAAAACGTCCGAATTTGCACTCCATTTTCCCATCCGAGACCTCCTTCATGCCGAAAAACGACTTTTCTCATCCCAAAACATCCAAAACCTGACTTTTCCAACTCTGACGTTTTCCTGCCATTTTCCTCCCTGAACCCAGGAAAATAGGACCAAACTGAGCTTTCATCTGCATTTTTCTCACTCTTAGCTTTCAAATGAGCTATCACACGACTTTCTACGATCTCCAACACCAAAGTTGGAAGTTTGACAGGAGGGGGGGCTGGGGGGCGTCCTCAAAACTTTTTCTCTCCGATTGAGATGGAAAGAAGTTCCTAGACCCAACGTTGGCCAAAACGTCCGAATTTTCACTCCGTTTTTCCATTCGAGACCTCCTTCATGCCGAAAAACGACTTTTCTCATCCCAAAACATCCAAAACCTGACTTTTCCAACTCTTGACGTTTTCCTGCCATTTTCCTCCCTAAACCCAGGAAAATAGGGCCAAACTGAGCTTTCCACTGCATTTTTCTCACTCTTAGCTTTCAAATGAGCTATCACACGACTTTCTACCATCTCTAACACCAAAGTTGGAAGTTTGACAGGAGGGGGGCTGGGGGGCGTCCTCAAAACTTTTTCTCTCCGATTGAGCTGGAAAGAAGCTTCTAGAGCCAACATTGGCCAAAACGTCCGAATTTGCACTCCATTTCCCATCCGAGGCCTCCTTCATGGCGAAAAACGACTTTTCTCATCCCAAAACATCCAAAACCTGACTTTTCCAACTCTTGACGTTTTCCTGCCATTTTCCTCCCTAAACCCAGGAAAATAGGACCAAACTGAGCTTTCCACTGCATTTTTCTCACTCTTAGCTTTCAAATGAGCTATCACACGACTTTCTACGATCTCTAACACCAAAGTTGGAAGTTTGGCAGGAGGGGGGGCTGGGGGGGACGTCTTCAAAACTTTTCTCTCCGATGTCGCTGGAAACATCCTTCCTAACCCAAAATTTCACGTAGACTCCGAATCTGCACTCCATTTTCCCATCCGAGACCTCCTTCATGCCGAAAAACGACTTTCTCATCCCAAAACATCAACACCCGCCTTTTTCCAACTCTGCCGCTCCACGCCTTGCCTCTCAGGAAAACTCCTCCCGCCTTCCTTCCCCACCCAACATTTCACGCAGATTCCAAATCTAAACTCCACTTTCCCATCCAAGCCCTCCTTCATGACGATGTCCAACTTTTCTCATCCCAAAACCACCAACACCCATCCTTTCCTCACTCTATGCGTGCCACATTCCTATCACCTTCCTTCCCAACCCTACCTGGAAAACTCCTTCCTTCCTTCCAGAGGGGGGGGGTATGGAACTGTTTCCTCCTCTCGGACCCGTTCCTCCCAACACATCCTTGGCGAATTCCCTCAGCTTCCTTCCAGAGGGGGGGGGCTGAGTCAGCATGATGACTCATCGATAACTCATCACTGCACCGCACTGTCCTTGTTTTTGGCACGGGCTTACTACTAGAACCATTCGCATGTGTCTTCTCAACTTCACAGTTTTCCTTATCGATCAATTCTGACTGCGCGTCACTCTGCCACTTACATTCTCAAATGCGCAAGTATTCGCCATGGTGGATATCATGGCCTACAACAACTTTGAAAGGAGATTGTTGCAACATGAATAGTTGCTTGGGAAACTCTGTCAGACTATAGACCGATCGTAGCTGGTCGTAGTTTCACTCAAATTCAGCGAACGAATTTAACTGTCAGTTGTTGTTTCGTGTACTGAACCCAATTGTAATCGAACCATGAAATGTTTATTGAGGAAAAATAGGTCCACAACGTTAAACGTTAAGAATCACAGATTTAGGTGCAGGGACCTAAAAATTGAGTTTGAATTCTGCTTTCTACTGTTAAAGGCGAATTTCATATATTTCTTGTCTGCTGAGGATTCATATATAACAGTCGAAAATTTCCAGCAAATAGACAAGGAACCTTATCAAGGAATATTCATGTCACAAATGCCTTATGAAAAGATGTTTGATGCGATTGATAGCCATGTTATCGGCGATTCACATGTCAACTTGTGTCACGTTGAATGATCGTCTGAATTATAACGAAGGGCAATGATTACATAATATTTATAGAAAACGTTCTATTATGTATAATTTGACATGCATGCCTTGTAATGATTGATTTGTATGGAAGATAGTTTCATATGAGGTGACACAGTATATGTGTCGACATTTTTTACCGAGGACTCTTAGTACTTTCTACTTGGTTCAGTTCACTTGCACTTGATTGATATTTCTTCTTGGTGCTTCTCTCTAACAATAGCGTCGACTAGGAAAAGATAGATTTACAAATGAATACGTATTATTCAGTAGGTCTGTTAACTTGATTGCGTTACTAAACACCATTTAATGCCAGAAGCTTCTTCAAGTTTAATTTTTCGTTAATTTGAGCATGTGTGTAGTTTGAGAAAAGGTTGTCCTTAACTTAAAATCGTTAATATTGATATAGGCCTATGTCTTAAACTGTATCGATGCTCATTTCAAAATATGGTATCCATCTGACGGATCTGAGACAAGCTGACTCGTGCGCATTTTCTCGATGCACAAGTCATGAAATATTTTGTTATCATCCACCACAAGCAACAAACTTTGAATTCTATGAAACGTTTTTATTGAATCATAAATTAATTGAGTTTTACGCTATCAAAGTAAACAACAGAATTGAAGCTGGAGGCGTATTTCTCTGAGATGACTAAAAGTTGAACATTAACTCTCACAGACACTTTAACTCCCACTCTTATTAAGTGTATCAATTATTTAAGGAGAAAAGTTTGCATCTTTTCTGCTATGCAATCATTCTCAGACATAAATCGAATGATGTATTCAGCGATTGTACGGAGTAGACCCAAGTGCCCCAGTCCGCGATTTGTGTTTTGATTAAGATGCACAGACCTGGATGAGACTTGTTTGTGAATCGCTCGAATATTGTTCATCTTTAATATTTTTTTCTCGAAGTATTTCAGCTTTGATGCACTTGTTAAAACCCAATACCATTAGTTCGTGCAAGTAGAATTTTTTTGTTAGTGCATTATGCGGTCACCAGCACGAACAGCGGAGTTTTCCGAAAGTACACCGAACAGTCCTGTGCCATAGTGAGTGTCGAATTCTGAAGAAACATCAGAAATACAATTTTTCTTGTCTGAAAGCACGATGTGTCCGCATAAGTTCGTGCTGTACGGGAGAATGCTGGTGAACCCATGTCGATGATGTGAACATTCGAATATTTTTGCAATCTATTATCAACTTTAATGCATCATTGCTTCAAAGGTGAAGAGCGTGTTCATAGTTTTAACACAATTTTTTTGCCATTGAATCCTTAAGAATACATCTCGCCTGGCTTTTGAAGCACTGATGTGATGAAGTCCTCTGTTTGCGGCAATCATACTTAGAATTCTATTCCAACCAGTTTATTTTTCAAGGAGATTCCGTAGAGATAACTATAAACACTAATTTTGATGTTTCTTCAAATGAGCCTGAGCTCGATTGACAATCGAATGCATGTACGTTGATCAGAAAGATTGGTCCAATGCGAAGAAGACTTAATCATACATGTACAATACACAACCTATGCAAATATAGCGTAAGGAGTACCGAATGCGACATCGGGAAATAGTTAGTAAAAGTTCACTTATTCCAAGAAACCATCGTGGCGTCCTTGTCACTCAAGGCTGCTATTGGGTGCACGTGTGCGTGTGCAAATACCAGATTTACTTAGTTTCAATATTCGCCGTTCCGCCACAGTCCATCTTGACTTATTTCAGTCTGAAAGATTATCAACTTTTGAAATATTTAATGCAGAAATAAAACGAAGAATAAATTGTATTTCTCTTATCTCATTAAACAATAAATCGTTGGGAAGCCTCCAATTGTGACCTCCACCAACAACATGTCAATGCAATGATTTAATGAAAAGTATAGGGTAAAACGGGGTGAATCGGACACTGAGGTGAATCGGACACCCTCATTGTTTTTCAATATGCTTCACTTACGACACGTGTAAAAAGATAGTAAGTTACTACACATCAAATTTTCTTTTTTCATGATGAACTTCATGCATTGACGTTTTCATTTCCGTGCAATACTTGTTTGTGTTGTCAATAACATCTCCTATCAGACGATGAAACAAACTAGACTTCATAGATGACATATTTCTTTTCACGTGACAATATTCAAGCAAACTTATATTTTCGCCAAGATGGCCACCATGAACGAGTGAAAGGTGCTGTGATAATTGATATGATATACTTCACTGAAAAAATATGTTTAAGGCTGCTGCAGCAACCCGAAGTCTGATAAAATTTGTTTCAAATATCTACAAGGTGAACATAGGGTGAATCGACACTTTCATGTTAACTGTTTCATGTCTATGCCAAGCTTTGTTATTCATTTCATCCGTCAGTCATGCTTCACCGTACTGGAGAGGAACCAATCAAATTTGAGAAAGCGGAATACCAGATTTTGACTCAAGTCATTCTAACAATAAGGAACAAACGAATGCAAACAGCGTCGTCAATGCGCAATTTCGAGTGAATCCTTCGAATGAGGTAAGTTGTGGATGCTCCTAAAAACTAAATACACTTTTATGGACTGTAAAGCTTCATGTGGAGCTATCTATAAGCCTAATTTTATACATTCAGGAATATTAGGCTATTATCTTTCATAGTGGGGTGAATCGGACACCCTAGCAAAACATCTGATTCGTGATTATATTTTTCTTTTATAATCAATGCAACTGATGATACATTTTACGTGATTTCTTGTCTTGTTTCAGGCATGCCGAGGACCTATGAACGCAAGACCAAGCAAGGAGATTACGACCGACGCCTCCTTGACCAAGCTGTGAAAGAAGTGAAGATCGGTCGACCTTTAACCCTTTCGGCGCCAAGTATTCCCACAAGCTGTTGCTCCCAGCGCCAAGTATTTTCGTTGAAAAAAAGTCATTTTTCGATTTTTTACTTAAACGTGTATTTTTATCGTTTACTTTCTATTTTTTGATCCTACGTTACTTTTATATCATTTTCATTAACTTAAATTGTATTTTCCTCTGTAATTGTAATGAAACAATTAATGTAATTTTTCGAATTTTCGATCGAAAAAAAGTCATTTTTTTGATTTTTTTACTTAAACGTGAACTCCAGAACTGGAATTGTGCCGCGGCCGCAATAAGTGATAAACTTCAATGCATATCCAGTTTTGCTTTCACAAAGGAAGTACTGCTTTATTCCCCATTTTGTTGGCTTATTGGGTAAATACTGCCGAATGGAAAGTCGTCCTTTGAAGCGAATCATGCCTTCATCAATTGTGAGGTGTTGTGACGGGCAGTATATCTTCTCGTACTGAGATTGGCAGATGTTGATCAGATGTTTCACTTTCCATAGGATATCGTAATTTTCGTCAGTTTTTTCGGTCTTTCAACGTTATTGTCAGCAAAATGTAAAAACGGCAGTATAAGTTCAAAACGATTTCATGACATCACCATCGAAAAGGGAGTATGAGTTAGCCACCAAGTTTCCCAGTAGTACTCCAGTTCATTTTTGTTGCTCAGGCCCATTGCAATTTGTAAAGCTACAAATGCTTTCATCTCATCAAGGTTTGTGTCATTCCATGAGTTGAAACGAGAGCACTTTGGCAATTCAGCTGGGCAATCAAAAAAATCCAATGCATACTTGTTAGTCTGTTCCACCATAAGATAAAATGCTTCGTCAGGAAAAAACAAAGAAAAATAATCCACAGGATCGAAGTCAGACGTATCCACCAAGACTCCTGTTCTCCTTCTA
Organism: Prostheceraeus crozeri; assembly: GCA_907163375.1. Classification (NCBI taxonomy): domain Eukaryota; kingdom Metazoa; phylum Platyhelminthes; order Polycladida; family Euryleptidae; genus Prostheceraeus; species Prostheceraeus crozeri. Next base: position 730,752 of record CAJQUW010000102.1, read on the forward strand.
AAAGTAGGTAGCCAGTGAGATACATAATTGTTACTACAAGATTCCCATCTTGTATCCGATGAACAGTGCGAAGTAGGCCTATTGGAAACAGGCTGGCCAGAGAATCTTGCAGTTGCATGCTGATTTTGATCACCATCAGACTCAGAATGAATGTCATAGTGTGTATCTGACACTTCACTATCAGAATCTTGTATTATATTGGCAATTTCTTCAGCGGTAAAGCTTCTCGTGGATCTTCTTGGAGTTTGCCATTTCCAATCAACGGTTGAAAAGCACTGCCTCTTACTGCCTTTGACTCTCACCAAACGCGAGCGAAGCTCAGAGCGGCACAGCGCTCGCGAATCGATCAGGCAGTGCATTGATTGGCAGCAGGGTAAAAGTGCAAACCGCAATAAATGTGGCGAAAACACCGGCAGCATGATTGGAATTCGTCACACGGCCACAATACCAGACAAAAGCATAATAGAACAATAGAATTGAGTGTTTAGAAACTTGTCGACTTTAGTCGCCAATGGCGCTCTATGGGTAAGTCGACTAAAGTCGACAATGGCGCCGAAAGGGTTAAGCACTGTTTCGAGGGAGCTGAAGGTGCCAAGATCTACAATACAAAGATATATTCAGGGAAATGTGAAAAAACGTGGAGGACAAACGATTCTCACAACTGGGCAGGAGGCGATATTGTCCAAGCGAATCTTGGAGATGTGTGGTCGTGGATTCCCATTGACTGTGACTGATGTGAGATCACTTGTATTCCGTTTTGCCAGCCAACTCCATCGGCGCAAACAATTGAAGAAACCTCTTTGTAAGGTATGGTACCAATCCAAAAAAGCCAGCATCGATTGGTGGAATGGATTTAAGCAGCGGCATCCATCTCTAGCCCTACGAATTCCTGAAGGCATTTCTTCAGCTAGAGCTGAAGCCTTCAATCAAAAGAGAATAGAAGAATTCTTCTATGATCTACGCGTGGTATTCGATGAAAATGACGCTCACCAATTTCCACAACTTGTCTTCAATTGCGACGAGACTGGATTGTCAAGTTGTCCACAAAACGGCAAGCGAGTCATTGCTTCAAAGGGCACAAGACTGGTTCAAAAATTGCAGCCGGGTGAGCGAGGTAGTTTGACTACTGTTCTAGTGTGTTCTAGCGCAACAGGTGAGCTCATTCCCCCTTTTATCATTTTCAAAGGATCACCTCCTGACGGTTCTGATTTTCCAAAAGATAGTCATCTTTCTGGTAGCAAATCCGCTTACATAGATTCTAGTCTGTTTATTGAGTTTCTCAAACATTTCAACAAACATCGCCCTAAAATTCTTGGGAAAAAGTGCGTTCTGATTTTAGACGGTCATAGCTCACACTTGTCTGTTGAAAGCCTAGAATTTTGTACCGAAAATGACATAGAAATGGTCTGCTTGCCACCGCACAGCAGTCATCGCCTTCAACCTTTGGATACCCATTTTAATAAATCTCTGAAATCTTTGTGGGCGACTGTTGTGAGTGAACATCTGAGAAATCATGATCAAGTTTCACTCACTAAGTGGGATTTTGGTTCGTGTTTCCAAAAGGTTTGGGGTTCCATGTTAAGCAACAGGGGTCTCTTGGTGAATGCATTTCAACACTGTGGATTGTTCCCTGTAAGAAACACTGTAGGTGACACAGAATATTTATTATCGGAGTCGTTCAAGGAATCGACTTCTGAAAGAGTTGACCAGAATGATTGTCCTTTAAAAATATTGATGCCGTCACCGAAGAAAAAAGCCAATGAAAATCATACAAAACCTCATGTTGCCCACGTTACCTCACCACAATTTGTTAATCAGAAAGTCAATAAAAAGAAATTGAGAATTCATTTGAACATATCAAAGTCAGGTAGCTCTAAATCTAAACCTTCAACTTCTAGGGCTTCTGTTCCTGAACATGTCTGCTGCGTTTGTGATGCTTTGTGGTCCGATGCAAATGAAGAGTGGCTCAAATGTAACTCCTGTAATGAATGGGCCTGTGAGTCGTGTTTTCTTGCAGTAACATGCTTGAAATGTAATTGACAGAGTTTTTTGCAAATGCGTGGGACGATTTTTCTTAAAATTGTGTTCATTGAAGATTTTGAGGTAATAAATTTTGTATGCATTTTGGGAAATTTGTTTTTAATTTCAAAATGTACTCAGCTGCAATTTTAACTCTGATTTAGCTGTCTAAACTTATGTATCTTTACATGCACTTCATATCTGAGTAGACAGATGAGCTTTCCATCATACAAGATCGAAATGCGGTATAATATGTGAAGTGTCCGATTCACCCCACATGTGTCCGATTCACCCCGTGCTTGATCTACTACTTCAAGCAATTATTTGACTCACTGGTTTTGCAACTCAATCAAAAATGTGTCTATATACAAAATTTACATGTTAGGGGCAACAAATGGGTATATAGATCAACGTGGTATCAGTAATAATCTAGAAGAAATATCAATTTCGCAGCGAATGTGTCCGATTCACCCCAGTTTACCCTATATATCTATGTATTTCCGTCCTCAGGTACGTTTTCCGGGCTTGGGGTCGAATTGGAACATCAATTGGTGGCAATAAATTAGAGAAATTCCATTCCTTGAGCGAAGCTAAGAGTGAGTTTCGATATTTGTACGAAGACAAGACGGGCAACCAATGGGAGCATCGGAAATCATTTGAGAAAGTTTCAAATAAATTTTATCCCCTGGAAATGGATTACGGTGAGGTAAGACACTATCAAATGATGTTTTCATTGTGAACAGCTTGTGCCAGTGAGAGTCTTTCAACAATTTCGCAATTTTTCAATGTTCCCGCAAGAAAATAATTGTCATACCTTATATAAGATGACCAATGCTATGTGGTGTCCGTGTGGCAGTGGCTATTGCTTGGTATAGCGATTATTTGGTCTAGAGGTTGATCCTCGAAATTGTCATTGGAAGTCGACGAGAACGGTATCCGAATTAAAAGCGCAGCGCTCCATCTAAAGCAGTATTTCTCAAACTTTTTCTCATCGCGTGCCACTTGACAGCCGGAATCTCTTCCCTGTACCACTGCACACAATACGGGAAAGCGAGGAGGCATGGGCCACCGCCCGTATGGAAACCGAAACTGAATGAGTGAAACAATTGCATATCATTCGCATGCTAGTCTTGTACTCGTTAACACATGTAATTATCAGCTCTTCATTTGTATTGGTTTTCAAGTTATACACGTGAAAAGGTTTCAAGCATAGTTTTTAATTTTTGAAAAGTCTTGATTTTTCTAATTTTTCATTAAAAAAGACTTTTAATGAAGAAATGAGTCTTGAAGATATATGAGATATATCTTGAGAAATATGAAGAAATGCGTCTTCATATTATCAAATTTAACGCTTTATCCGTTTTAACGCTTAGCTGCAGTATTGAGAAAATAGCATTACTCCTTATGTTTTTTTCAGCACAAGTTTTGAGTATTCCATGGGGGAAGGTATGGGCCACCTAGTCGGGGGTGCTATGGGCCGGCCCATACCAACCCTTGCTTCATTTATTTAGGAAGTAATCCCCATGTCAAGTCTATAATATGAACTTTCTGCATCTTTATTTCGTTATTACACTGTTCTAAAAAAAGATTCATATCATGTGAGATCGACAATGTTTCATATTGTTCTATTTTTAACTCTGGAATTCACGCGCTTTTCTAAGAATCACATTAAGATTGGTTACATATCCTAGCTCGCTCGTGTTTATCCTTAAACAAGATACCACGTCTTCATGCATTTAGTTGCTAATTGCTATATTTAGATGTTCAGGAATCACAAACTTGCTTTTCATTAACAGCGGAAGTCACAGGTATACTCGTTTGGTAGAAAGAGCGATACCTCGAACGTGGACTCGAACAACAAACCGTGGTCAATTTACTGAAGATGACTTAATAAGTGCCCTTCACAGAATCCGTAAGGGAGAGCTTTCGAGAAACGAAGCGGCGAGAACATATCATATCGGACTAGCGAATCTTGGACGTTATTAGAAAACAATTCCATGGACATTTCTAAGATCTCAAAATCATACTCTAACCTTCTTTCACCAGAGAAGAAGAACTTTCTCTAAAGGAACATGTGGTGCCATGGCGTATTTATACACTACAAAGCATCAAAACTGGAACAATTATCATTAAAGTTAAGAAACATATTATAATTTCACAGTAGAAAATGCCGATTCGATCTGATATCAGATTTCGTTGGTGGCCCATACCTCCCACCCAAAATTGAAAAGTCCGATTTTTCTAGATCTTGGTTTTTCTGTTTATTTCCATTTAAGATTTTTTATGGGTAAATATGGTGCTACCTCTTATTCCTTGGTCTTTGAGACATCATACAGTGGTATAAAAGTACTCATTAATGGAACAGGAAAAGCTACATCGTCCTAATCCAGGGTGGCCCATGCCTCCTCGCTCTCCCCTACTTAAGCAATTGATAGCAATAAGATGGACTATAGGCTGTACTCGTAATCGAGAAACGCACTCCCTTGAATTTCTGCAAATCCGTTAGTTAAAATAGTAAAGAAAAAACTAGCTTTTACTCGACGTTTCGGGTCCAGACCCTTCTTCATAGAGTTTTAAAACAGGCGCATATGACATGCACTTGGATAGATATATGTAAAAGCTGAATAAAAATCTATATGGCGCGACCTGTGTTCTCCTACAAGCCAGCAAGCTCATGACGACGATTCATAGATGGACATCTGTCCTGAATCATGCGAGCTTCTATCAAAGCAGTGTCAACCGTACTTCGCGCTCTCTGAAGGATATTCACATCGAAATCATCAAGGTCAACAGCAGTACAATCACGAAGATGCAAACTCAATGCACTCTTACTGTCCTTATTCATAATACTCCGCTTATGTTCTTGATACCTAATTTTGAAAGATCTTGAAGTTTTACCTATGTAACTAGCATTACAAATCCGCCATAGGTAAAACTTTAAGATCTTTCAAAATTAGGTATCAAGAACATAAGCGGAGTATTATGAATAAGGACAGTAAGAGTGCATTGAGTGTGCATCTTCGTGATTGTACTGCTGTTGACCTTGATGATTTCGATGTGAATATCCTTCAGAGAGCGCGAAGTACGGTTGACACTGCTTTGATAGAAGCTCGCATGATTCAGGACAGATGTCCATCTATGAATCGTCGTCATGAGCTTGCTGGCTTGTAGGAGAACACAGGTCGCGCCATATAGATTTTTATTCAGCTTTTACATATATCTATCCAAGTAGCATGTCATATGCGCCTGTTTTAAAACTATGAAGAAGGGTCTGGACCCGAAACGTCGAGTAAAAGCTAGTTTTTTCTTTACTATTTTAACTAACGGATTTGCAGAAATTCAAGGGAGTGCGTTTCTCGATTACGAGTACAGTCTATAATCATGATTCTCCCGTTTGCTGCCATCACTTAATAAGATGGACGTTTAGCTAAGATAGTGAAAATTGGTGCTGTAGAGAAACTATATACTGCACACTGTATGGCATCTTTACAATCCTTGAAAGTCAAGAAGCTGCCATAAAAAATCAATAATTGAGCTGATAGCTACAATTTTCAACCACTCCGTAAAACTATATAATTATTTCCATTATAAACAATTTTACTGTTCATGAAAGATAGTTTGTTAATTTATTTCTACTTTATATATTGATACATTTGAAAAGATTGAAAATACAAATAATGAATAAAAGCGCATCATTTACCCAATTATACAAATCATGAATTTAAAAAATTCTGTGGTCAAAAATAAACTGTATTTCGGTAAGTGCGGGTAATAAAATTATAGTCATTTTCAATGTGAGGGAAGGAGTTGTTTCTCCTGAACAAGTGCATCAAAGTGCGGTAAGACGTTCGACACAGCACATAGGAGGTCGTGTTTCGGTTGAGTCAGTGTTGCGGCTCTCGGATTTGATCGTCAAGTATGTGGAAAAGCCCTCACAGGTATACGAGCAGAGTTGGCACCTCCCCTTGAGCAAGTCGATGAGGATTTCATACCATGCTAGAAGTTACACAAAAGCTTGCTTCTATGAAAGATGTCTTTTGCACATTCATCAGACGAGTCACTGCCAGAAACTGCTTAAATTGAACTTTCTATTTTCCAAAAACGGCAGAAAGTTATTTGGATTGTAAATTTGAGAAAAATTTCCACATACAGAATATTTCACGCGTACCCTCTGAAACGCCTCCGCGTACCGCAGTTTGAGAAACATTGATCTAAAGTTCATGTCAGCACCGTCCATGCCCAGTGGGGAGCAGTGACGTGAAGGTTTCATACAAGACTTGATATCTGACTCTTACTTTATCTTTGTATGGGTTGCGGGATTACATGGTGTCTACAGCTTCCGACTCTCCCAATAAAGGCTTTTCAAAATAATGTTGCTCCCGATTTTGCACATTAACCCTATTTTGAGTTTCGAAAACCCATGCGGGTACTCCTGGATCCCCTCTGGTCATGATTCAATTGTTCCAAAATTACTGTGAAACACTCTGAACGCATGCTCGCTCCAGTGTTGACATCACAGGGTGGCGGCCGAGTCCGGGAATCGCCCCTAAATTTTTGCTGAATAACCAATTAGCCCTTAAATAGCCCGGGAATGCCATTTCGTGATTTTTTGCAACTAACTTAAATGAGCATAATTTCTTGATTTCAACTGCTCTTATTATGACTTTTACTGAGCCCAACATTTCTATTAAATTTCTTCGAATATTAATTGAAATAACCAATATGATTGCACATCAGGATGAAACATTTATGAGTACATGAATTTGTTACGTTTCCATAAGACTGTAAATGATATTTGTGAGGTGATGGTTATGTCGTTGGCGCGTCGCTTATAATGAAATCGATCATGATGAAGTTTTGCAGATAAGTAATGTTGCATCTTACTAAGACATTGTGTGGCTATTCACGTCGAAGCCGATGGGTTGAGTGTAAAATTATTCGTACATGCAAGTAAAACTCAAGTAGTAAGCACATTCCAGACGCAAGGACAAAATGTGAAATGCTGACTCAGCCCCCACCCCCACCCTCTGGAAGGAAGGTGAGGGAGTTCGTCAAGGATGTGCTGGGAGGAATGGGTCCGTGAGGAGGAAACGGGTCCCCCACCCCCACCCCCACCCCCTCCTGTCACACTTCCAACTTTGGTTGTAGAGATGGTAGAAAGTCGTGCCATAGCTCATTTGAAAGCTGAGAATGAGAAAAAGGCAGTGAAAAGCTCAGTTCGGACTCATTTTCTTGGGTTTAGGGAGGAAGATGGCAGGAAACTGTCAGAGTTGGAAAAAGTCAGGTTTTGGGATGAGAAAAGTTGTTTTTCGGGCAGAAGGAGTGCTTGGATGGGAAAATGGAGTGCAAATTCGGACGTTTTGATCAAAGTTGGGTCTAGGAACATCTTCCCAACTCAATCGGAGAGAAAAAGTTCTGACCCCCACCCCCACCCCCTCCTGTCACACTTCCACCTTTGGTTGTAGAGATGGTAGAAAGTCGTGCCATAGCTCATTTGAAAGCTGAGAATGAGAAAAGTGCAGTGGAAAGCTCAGTTTGGACTCATTTTCTTGGGTTTAGGGAGGAAAATGGCAGGAAACTGTCAGAGTTGGAAAAAGTCAGGTTTTGGTGGTTTTGCGATGAGAAAAGTCATTTTTCGGGCAGAAGGAGTGCTTGGATGGGAAAATGGAGTGCAAATTCGGACGTTTTGGTCAAAGTTGGGTGTAGGAACATCTTCCCAACTCAATCGGAGAGAAAAAGTTCTGACCCCCACCCCACCCCCACCCCCTGCTGTCACACTTCCACCTTTGGTTGTAGAGATGGTAGAAAGTCGTGCCATAGCTCATTTGAAAGCTGAGAATGAGAAAAAGGCAGTGGAAAGCTCAGTTTGGACTCATTTTCTTGGGTTTAGGGAGGAAAATGGCAGGAAACTGTCAGAGTTAGAAAAAGTCAGGTTTTGGAGGTTTTGGGATGAGAAAAGTTGTTTTTCGGCATGAAGGAGTGCTTGGATGGGAAAATGGAGTGCAAATTCGGACGTTTTGGTCAAAGTTGGGTCTAGGAACATCTTCCCAACTCAATCGGAGAGAAAAAGTTCTGACCCCCACCCCCACCCCCACCCCCTCCTGTCACACTTCCACCTTTGGTTGTAGAGATGGTAGAAAGTCGTGCCATAGCTCGTTTGAAAGCTAAGAGTGAGACAAATTCAGTGGAAAACATGGCTTGTTCGTATCTGCCTTCGTTTAGATGTGATGCGTCATTTAAGACTTTGGGAGATTGGCGAAAAACGACAGAGTTAGAATGTTTATGAAAATCGCTCTAGCGGGTGAAGCAAGCGTCGGACGGGCAAACAGAGACGAGATTTGGAATCAGCGTCAAATTTGAGACAAATGATATTTTGACCCCCACCCTCACCCACACCCCCACCCCCTCTTATCGATTGCATATTCACAGGGTATATAAGAATGGGATCGGGAGAGGAATTTCACTAAGTTGAGAAACTGACTACAGGTAAGTCGTTTCTCTTGAGTTCCGATATCGGACTTCTGACTTTCCATTGCTGATATCAGCTAAGGTGTCAGACTTATAGGTTAGTCAGTATAGCATGACTGACCATTTGATGATAGTAGGCCGAAATCTTCAAACGGCTATAACTTTGCTTCTACAAGTCCTTTAGACTTGATTCAAAAAACATTCGACAGCTCTTGCTGTGCTGTAGGTGACAGACTACTTATAAACGTTTTATGAGTAGTACTAAAATACTGAAAAATTTAAATTCATATTTAATGATAATAATTGAAGTTTTTGAATAAAAAGCAGTCGTTTATGAGTCTCTGTGACTTGGGTCGTTTCCTCTTGTAAATAACTCCACCGGTTTTCATGTCTGAGCCACATATGGACTAAGCAGCTTTTCACTGAAAGCGAGCAAGACACGGAGAGTTTTGCTGTAATATTCCACTGACAGGGTGTTCCTTCGGGACGGCGGACGATGCCGTAGTGATAAGTGTGCAAGGGAGTGTGTCATAGTTTAGACCGAAACCGCTGGGGCAACTCATGTCTCATGTTGGGCATTTGACACAGTTCTCAACGTAGCACTTTGAACGCCAATCGGTTGAGTCTTAGCTATCTTGTCATGGGTGGCCTCTAAACATCTCCATTGCAAAACGCTGGTGAATCACGGCTTGCTATCAAGCTGATCAAAGTCTGTCAACCTCTTACCAACTCCACCGGTATTCATGTCTGGCGATCAAGTCATGGACGGTGCACGATTTTCGGTGTGATACTTCCTGTGGGTGATTTCGAGACAGCGGTGAAGTCCGTAGCTGCACGGGACGTCGGCAATGGTAATCCTTGTGAAACCTCTCTGCGTCATCTTTGCAATTTTTCGTCTCCGTGATAGAGACAAGCAGAACTGATGAATGGAATGAAGGGAGGACATTCATGCGCCACACGCAACACATCACAGACTTCTCTCTTTGCTAGTGAACAAGCTCTTGTCAGTGTCGTCAGAAACTTTATCATGTCGTACAAAAGTTTTATTGCAACACAGGTTCATGTATAGTTAGAAAGTTTGATCATCAACGTTTTATTCATAAGTCAAGTCAGAAACTGTATCAGGGTTTGCAAAAGTCTTATTGCAACACAGGTTGATGTATAGTTAGAAAGTTTGATCATGACGTTTATTCGTAAGTCTAGTCAGAAAGTGTATCATGTTGTACAAAGGTTTTGCTGCAGCACAGGTTGATGTATAGTTAGAAAAGTTTGATCATCGAACTTTATTCGTGAGTGTCATCAGAAAGTGTATCATGATTTGTAAAAGTTTTAATGCTACACAGGTTGATGTTTTATGAAACACATGTCATGAAATGTAAGTGTTAGTGTAGTCAAATAATTTTACTACGACGCACGTTTGTGAAAATAAAGTTTGATCATTGACGTTGTATGACTGACCGAAGTCATCACATCACTAGAAAGTTTTAGAAGGTTTTACTGCACAGTGTAGATTGTCTTGTAACTTACTTTCACAGTGTTAAAAGTTTTATTGGAGACAGTTGCGAAATGTTTCCCTATTAGAAAATTCAAACTCCATCACTGTTTGGAGTCACTTTATTTGGTCTTTGATTTAACATCATTGAAATCCACTTTACTAATAGCAATGACAATATGCTTTATTTTATTCAGAAGCAAATGATCGCCGTAACCATGAAAGTTGTCCATACGAGAAATAATCTTCCGCAGATGTGTATAAAACTCAGAAGCATCAGTAACATATTCTTGTCCATAGGAACGAAATTGAAAATCAACACTTTCCGCTACTTCACCTTCTGGAAAATGAATGTAATTGACATGTGCAATTAAATGAGCCTTGATGAGACTGTCTTTGAAATAAGATATCAACTCCGTAAATATTTCTCGTGTGTAGTCTAAACATGCCTCCAATTCTGTCTCCTCCCTTTGAAACTCAAGGATGTAATATTGTATTAAGCCTCCGAGGCACTCTTGATGAAAACGAATAGTGCAATCATCATGTTTCAATGTATTGACTTCAGGTGCCATGGTTGAGTCTATTGCTAAACAACATTTTTGCCTAACACGATTTCAATAACGCGTTACAAATGTGCGTGCGCACATCAGGAACTCTAGCTCGTCTGTGATTGGACGAGAGGTCTGATCCATTCACCGCTTAGGAAAATCTTATAAAAGGCAGTGCACCAGCTCTGCTCTTCACATTTATCTTTCACAAGGTGAGTGTCGGTGAGCTCCTGCTATCAGGTTGTTTTGACTTGCTATCAAGTTGAATAGTCTCTTGCTATCACATCTTCTGCTCATAAAACATATCATCGCTGTAATACCTCCTTTGCTCGAGCGTTCCTTCGGGACGGCGGGTACTGCCGTAGAGGGATTGCGTTGCACGGGTTGTTCGTCGTTTGTTAGACCGAAACCTCTGAGCCGTTGCTCCTGTTGGGCGTTCGACTTCATACTCAACGTGACGCTTTCTCTCGCCAGGTCAGAGTGGTTAAGCCATTCGACAAAGGTTAGTCTTTATGATATGGAGTAGAGGGAAATGTAATTCATTAGATGTCACTTCAATGATTGTTCCCATGATAAACGTTGACTAGGCAAATGAAACGATTCTCATCTTTCCTTTTCAGTGATTGAAGTCTTACTTATCTACCATTGATCATCTACAATCGACTATCTACCATGGAGTTTGCAAAAATTGAGAACTACCGCATTGCTGTCGAGATGGAAAAGGCCACCATCGAGCAATGTAAGTATTTGTAACAAGGTTGACTCTATTACTAACATCCAGTGGCGGCTCGTGCAGTCCTGCTCATGTGGGGCGCAATACAAGCGTCTTCATCTTAGCCCATCATCTACTATGGTCTCTGCTATATTTCATGTACGCCTATGTAAATGCCTGTTTATGACATGATAAGCCTCACTGCAAATATACTACTGTGGTCCTTCATAATGACATTATTTTCGGAAGCCTACTTAAAAACAAAATCATCGCTCGAACACTTCCAAGTTAAGTAAAGAAAGAAAAAATTTGAATTTGATATCAGAAACCGGCATCAAATGTAAAAACGACTTCATTTATCATTTTCATTTATTCAAAGATAGAGCATTTTATTAAAAGATACGCAATCTGATTCATTTTCAGTCGACACAGTGAGACACAGTTATGATTGAAAGTGCTTCGCCAGTCCAGTTAAGACTTGTATACACGCATCAGAATAACATGAGTTAGACCAGAATCCGACTTCCCAACGCACGCGCGGCGTTACCTAATCAGAATGTACGAAAGCGAGACAGAGGGACTTTTTGAGAGCGCCCCATCCATGCATTGTTTACGCGTGCGACGCTGCTAAAAATCTTCGATGTATGCAGATGTATGATCAGCAAAACATGTATGAATCAAGGCGCACAGACTGTGCGCCCCATCCGGTAGAAGAGAGGGAGAGTGACGTCTGAATGAGTCACTGAACCACGCTTCGAATGTGTCTAGCAGTACAGGTTGAACCATTGATAGTTCAATTCAGTCTATCAGATCAGTTGCGTTTCAGCGCAATGATGTTTTGTGTAATTTTCTTTGATGTAAATAATTTTTAATGGAGGGCTGCGCCCCAGGCGCCCATATGGACGGGCCGCCACTGCTAACATCATTAGGATAGACATCCCAATTAAAATCAAGAGCCCTTCCCTTATGTTGTTCATGTTTAAACCGAATCCAAATTTTACCTCTGCTTATCTTTGCTGTCATTCTTTTTCAGTACATGAATGCATTCGTAAGGGGGTAACCCGTGCCCCAAGGAGCAATCGGGCAAGCTTACGAGCGGCTCGGAAAGTGTAAGTATCCTCACCTAGGAGAGTTGGAATGTCATGTTTTAGCACTTCTGTATCCGCATAGCTTACTCTCTATCATTATTATCTCCGCAACCTCTAATCTAATCTCTTTTTCCTCTCTACAGATATGGCGAAGAAGAAGAAGTGGGAGGAAGCCGCGAGGCGGAAATACCGCGAGGAATTTCCGGCCCTACCTTCCCGCTCACCTACCTCCGCCCAAGCTGCGACCCCTTTCTCGGGCATCGTTATCGCCCCACCTCCACCGCCACCAGCTCCGGTACCTGTGTCCGTCCCTGCGCCCGTCCCAGCTCCGGTACCTGCTCCTCGCCATCACGTCCCTCCGACACCAAAGCCCAGGACCCTTCCACCCTCGGCTCGTGTCCCACTCCTGCCTCCTCCGCGTTCATCCTTGCTGCCGGAATTACAGTCTTAAGATGGTAAGTAATCGTGATTGGGAAATAGGGGGTTGAGACTTCAAACTTGAAATGTTGATCATGTTACTAATCTCTTCTCTTTTTCTCAACAGATTTGGCGGCCTACCTCCTGGACGGTGACGTTCCCTCCCGTCCCATCGTTATCCCAGCATCGCCACCACCACCTGCAGCGGCCGACCTCCCTCTCCTCTCCGTCAAGTCGGTGGAGAGATTGTTGGAGGAGCAGGAAATGGAGTTGGAGATCGTCGGAGAGGAGAGGGAGATTGCAATCGAGGAGGAAGGTGTGAGGGAGAGAGAAGGACCTACGGCTCGATAGCTCAGCTGTACGGACTGCGGGCAGGTCTTCGCGAGGCCATTCTGCCTTCGGCGACACCGGCATTCTCGCTGCCCAAAAGCGAAGGGAGAACTGGAGAAGACACGCCGACCGATCCCTCAACGGCCCAAGTGTGAAGGTTGTGGACGCACGTTCTACAACAACAACACCAACTTGCGAGTCCACATCGAAGGCGGTTCCTGTGGCAGTGTGAGGCAACCACCAACGTCATCAGGTAGGAAGCATCCTTCATCGCACGTCGGCTTTTCCTGTTCTTCGTGTCAGAAGACCTTTCCTACAGAGTTTGTTCTTTCTTCGCACACACTCTGTCACACTCATTCCACTGAGCTTTACACTGACAACAACGTCACTCTAAGGCTGAGCAAGTTTTCCCTTGAGAGGCTCGTTCCCGATTATGAGTTAGTAAGCTCTGAAGCTGTGCAGGACATTCATCCTTTCTTGATGAATAACATAGGCTTAATTCATCAAATGTTGGCGAGTTTAGATAGATTTTTACTTAGGGGCATGTTCTATCTCACTGCTCGTTTCAATAAGGTAGACAGTAGCACGGGAGAAGTAGAGTCCACTGTGATCATTAGGATAGCCTCCTGTGCTGCTGATCTCATAGGTGATGTAAACGAGTGGGTAGAGAGACATGCGACCTATCTCGTCAGCAACTTTAATAAATTTAATGAAAGAGACAGCGGTCTGGTCTTTGATGGGATAGAGAAGGTAGACATGAAAATAAATCTTTTAGAAAATTTACAAGGGAGTGGTTGTTTCACCCTCCCCAAAGCACTGGCTGACAAAAAGGCTGTCATCAATGTAGAGTGTCAGTCCCAGTGTTTCAAGTATGCCGTCCTCTCCAGTCTTCACTACAATGATCTAAGTGTACATCGTGAACGAATCACTCACTATCGTGAATGGGAGGATGAGCTTAAGTTTGATGGGTTAGATGTCAACACATTAGATTTTAAAGGCATCGCCCAATTTGAAAAACTCAATAACATTAAGATCGTCGTCCATCTCTGGGAAAAAGGTCTGAAGGGCGTTAGGTATAATAATCGCCAAAGTAAGTTCGACCGGGTTGTTAATCTTCTCCTAGTCTATAGCGACAACCACCCAGAATGGCATTATTGTGGCATTTCTAAAATTTCAAAGTTATACCATCATCAAACTGCATATAGGAACAATTTCTACTACTGTGATCGCTGGATGCGGCGTTTCACATCAAAAGCATTTTTTGAAGAGCATTACGAGTGGTGCTCTCGGGGTAAGCTTCAAATGGAAGTCATGCCCAAAGATAAATTTTATAGGTATGAAGAAAACGGCAATGAGCTCAGTCCCATATGTACCATCTATGCGGACATTGAATGTTATATTGAACAAGAAGATCTAAGTCATGAGCCAGCATCCATTGCCTGCTATGAAGTCTGGCATCCATATTATAGGAACCAAAATAAGATGCATGTGTGGCAAGGCGAGGAGTGCGTTGAAAACTTCCTCAACTTTTTAGATAGGAAAGCCCGTTTTCATCAACGCTATGAAACGGAGCTGACTAGGAAACCCATGTGCTTCACAGAAGCCGATAAAATCAAATTTGATAGGACCACGGAATGTCCCCGCTGCTGTTCATCCTTTGATGATCAGCAACATAAGAAAGTGAGGGACCATTGCCATCTCAGTGGTAAATTTAGGTCTGCCTTATGCAGTAAATGCAATATGAGACTTAGGTTCAAACGGCGAACGCTCCCCGTCATCTTTCATAACTTTAAATGTTATGATGCTCACATCATCATTCGCCATGGATTCGGTAAAATGAAATCCTGGTCATCTAAAGTGATTGCACAAAGTAAGGAAAAATTTATGTGCATCACTGCTAAAGTCCAAGTCGATAAGACGAAGGAGGGGAAGCCTGTCTTCTATGACATAAAGTTTCTGGATACTTTTTCAATTTATGTCTTCTTCCTTAGCCGCGTTGGCTAATAATTTAGAAACACTCCCCTCACTCAACATTTAAAGAAAGACTATCCCAACATAAGTGACAGTCTGATGCGACGGAAAAGGGTGTTTCCTTATAGTTATTTTAGGTCAATGGATACATTGAAGGAGACATCCCTTCCGTCCATTGATAAGTTTAAAAATGATTTGACGGGTGAAGACTGTTCGCGGGATGATTATAGGCATGCAGAGCAAGCATGGTTAGAATTTAGGTGTCACACGTTTGGTGACTAAATGCTTGCCTACTTAAAATTAGACGTCTATCTGTTGGCTGACGTGTTTGAGACTTTTAGGAAAGTCACATTAGAACAGGACGCCTTAGACCCCGTCCATTTTGTTAGTCTGCCGGGTCTGTCCTATCAGTCAGCCTTCAAGATGACGAAAGAGAGCATTCATTTACTGCAAGATGCAGAAATGTATACGTTATTTGAACGTGGTATTAGGGGTGGCTTGACATTTGTTAACAAACATGTTGTCAACAGCACCCAAGACATAGGATCGACCACGCATTTAATGTACATAGACCATAATCATTTGTATGGGAGTGCACTCTCCAAGCCTTTGCCACAGTCTGACTTCCAATGGGTAGAGCCCCATGACATTGAACACTTCTCCAATCCAGCACACATCATGGCACTGAGAGATGAGGCCGACATAGGTTATTTATTTGAAGTCGACCTCATCTATCCAGAATGCATCAAGAATAGGATAGTTGATTTTCCTCTCGCACCCGAATCTGGCATAGTCAGTCCAGATATGTTCTCTCCCTTTATGGAAGAACACAATAAGAAATATGAGGCGGAAAATGACTTAAAATATAAAGCCACTAGGAAGTTGTTGCTCACCCAATTGAACAAGCAGCATTACATCGTGCACTATTCCATCCTCAAATTCTATCTAGGTATGGGGATGCAACTTGATAAAGTCCATCGCGCTATCCAGTTTAAGCAGAAGCCCTTTCTAAAATCGTATATAGAATTTAATAGCAAGAAACGGGCTGAATCCAAGAATCCTTTCGAAAAGGACTTCTTTAAATTTAAGAATAATGCCCTCTTTGGTAAAACCATGGAGGATGTAAGAAAGCGCATGGACTATCGCATCGTAACTGATCCGGAAACGAGTATCAAGTTATGTCGCTCGCCGTTGTTTTGCCACCATGATGTCATTTCCGAAGACATCACTGGTTTTAAAATGTTAAAATCTAAAGTAGAACTTGTAAGCCCATTTATGTCGGTCAAGCTGTCATGGAACACTCCAAGTTAGAATTGTACAAGTTATTTTACCACACTTTTAAGACATGTCCACTTCTCCAACGTGTGGAATTAGTAGGAGGTGATACAGACAGCTTCTTCCTAGCTTTGACAACCACGAGCCAAGTCAAGCAGGAAGACATTTTAAAATATTTAGCACCCAAGTTTGATAGTTCCAACTATCCCACTGACCATCCGCTTTACTCTACCTCAAATAAAGCGAAGCTTGGCTGCTTCAAGGATGAGTGTGCCGGCAAACAGATAGAGGAGATGATCTTGCTTCTTCCCAAGATGTACTCCATGAAGCTAAAATCCTCAGAGCTTTCTATAAAACGGGCGAAAGGCATCTCGAAGTCAATCGTTAGAAAAATGACACATAGGGGCTATCACGATGCCTTAGATTCACTTAAAATCAAAAAAGTAGAAATGACCATTTTAAAATCACAGTCGCATGAAGTCAGAACAACGACGTTTAGGAAACGAGGTCTCTCAGCTTGGGAAGACAAGCGATGCTGGATGAGTCCTAACCACTCATTACCGTACGGCCATCCAGACACTCATCTACCTCCACCCAAGAGACAGAAACTTTCTCCTCCTCCGTCCGGCGATGTCTGATGATGAATGCTTCCTCTCTGTTGTGGTTGATGTTTTCCTTTTTCGCTCCATGGCGTTTTCTATGGGGCGTTGTGAGTGAGTGTCTTGTAACATGCGTCCAACTCCTGATCACTTCATATCATGACTTGCATATCAACTGGTTTTTCCTGACTTTGTTTTCTCCCTGCACATGAGTGACTTTGTTTTCTCCCTGCATATCAGTGACTTTGTTTTCTCCGGTGATGTGAGATATAAAAACTTTGTTTTCTGCTACCATCAGTATTAACTGCATGCGGCTGTGATGAAAATCGGATGTGATGATGAATAACATATCATGTACATACTGTGTTGTTTTCCTTTTGACATAAAGATGGGATTCTCACTCAATAGATAGAAGTAAAAGTTTTAATCATTTTGTAAGATGGGTAGGGTTAGAAATAAAGTTGATGATTGTAAAGTTGGAAATTAAGTTATAACCATATCACTGTTTGTAAGATAGGTGAAATGTAAATGAAGTCATAACCATGTTAGAGTTTGTAAAGTTAGAAATAAAGTTGACGTTTGTGAAGTTAGAAATAAAGTTGATGATTGTAAAGTTAGAAATAAAGTTGACGTTTGTAAAGTATAAAATAAATTATAACCATGTCGCTGTTTGTAAGATAGGTGAAATATAAATGAAGTTAGAATCACTTCACTGTTTGCAAAGTAAAAATAAAGTTGACGTTTGTAAAGTTAGAAATAAAGTTGATGATTGTAAAGTTTGAATTAATGTTAAAATCATTTAACTGTTTGTACAGTTTGTAAGATAGGTGAAATATAAAATGAAGTCATAACCATGTTAGAGTTTGCAAAGTTAGAAATGAAGTTGATGATTGTAAAATTTGAATTAATGTTAAAATCATTTCACTGTTTGTACAGTTTGTAAGATAGGTGAAATATAAAATGAAGTCATAAGTATTTCACTATTTGCAAGATAGGTAAAGTATAAAATAAAGTCAAAACCATGTTAGAGTTTGTAAGTTAACATCCTCATCAACGCATGTAACATCATGGCAATTTCTTCGGGTTAGGAAACATCAACCACTTTGCTGACTCATGTCTATAAATAGCTCTGACTCATGAAGGAGTAAGGCACCAGTCATACGAATCTAATCAGTCTTGTTCAACCTTTTCACCGACACGTGTGTGGGCGTTATTTATCAGACAAAGCGATGGCGCCTCACGTCAGACAGCGCGACCTTTTCACCGACAAGTGTGTGGACATCATTTCATGTCTATAAATAGCGCTGACTCATCATAAAGCGAAGAACCTTGTTGATGACCTTTTCACCGACACGTGTGTGGACGATAGTTCATTGTGATGACTCATTCAAAACGCATCATGTGATTAACACGATTCTATTAACTGTGACTCATACAGATAACGCATTAAAGATTTAACAATGTCAGCTACTTTACTGATATCACGTAAACCAGTCATGATACAATGTCCGTTGTGAAACACTGCAATATGTACAGGATGCCACTTCCGAATCAGAGCAGCAGGAAAGAGTTCAGTTTCATAAAATATACAATGATTACTGGTTTTAATGTTGGCTAGATTCGCTAACATCTTCAATTGAACAGACACTACTATATTCTTCAATGTCAGGGGACTGAGGCGTAGATGAGGCATGAGTGTTCGCATTTTCTTGACGACTTCGTAACACATGGACTGCATCACGAAATGAGAAAGGTTTCCTAGGACTTGGATTTTGCCGCAGCGAAAGATTTGAAGATTTCGACCGTTGCTCATGCGAATGACCAACATTTGCGGACGACCGCGATGATAGACTGAATCGGGAAGATGGGTATGCAAGTGTTCTAAATCGATGTCTCTTCTGAGATTCATTTCGCGCATGGCGTTGATGATGCGGATGGGGAGCATGACTCACAAATGACATGAGGGTTGAGTGAACTTCCCTTTTATACTTTTCCCATGAGGGTTTTGGAATTACAATGTAGCAGTGATCATTATGTATAATCATCTCTTGAATGCGAATAAACACAGTGCCGTCTCCTACGTTAATGACACGGCAAGAGTGGGATAGGATAGCGCGATGCAACCTTCGTAGATGAAAGCGTTCTAGAGTTATCTGAAGTTGACGTTTCATATCATGAAATGTAACACACTGACTTTTCCATGATACATGGAGACATGCTGATAATTTCCACATGATTAAAACTTGAGTGAAGAAGGGTATGCCTAAGAAAGAAGGAGAGAGTCATGTTCATGTGTGGCATGGTGAGTGTACATTTTCTTTCTTGATACGGTGGCCGTTAGGCCGTGGTCTCATAAAGACCGATGGTGCGTTCTCAGTGTGTGGAGAGTGTTACTGTAGTTGATCATGATCATCAACATGGACATCATTTTTAAAGGTGATGGAGACAAGATAGGGATTCAACGTAAACAACCTTCCGTCCCTGCGCGGACCCTTGTAGATGGTTTGAATTTTAATTTCGAAGGAGTAGAATCCTTTTCCCAAAATGGGGAGTGGTTTGCAATTGAGTAAGTCGAATTCGCTGCCCTCCTTTTCATGGATGATGAGACAGTGTCTATCCATATGAACATACATGTATCGTCTTTCCATGATCGGAACTTGTGACCGCTTCCCATTGTGTCGAACAATTTCTTTGGGAATGGTGAGATTTTCTTTCAGCAATGTTTGAAGAGTATTGAATTGTAACCGTGTCCAATAGTCTAACGGCACACACACGGCCAGTCCATACTTTGTTGACATAACCTTTAGATAATCTATCCGATGACTTGGAGTTTTTATGGTCACGGCTTCTCCATGATGAGTTATCTTTTGATTGAAAGCACCCGATGCTAAAGTAAGGGAGTTCAGTGTACCCAGTGCGAGAGCAGAGGAGTTGATGGCTTCGAGCAACTGCATGGTTAGCGCAAGGACGGAAATGATTGCCATGCGCACAGTCGTCCGTTTTATAAGCAGACCTAGCTCCAATCACATGCGTTTCCCCTTTCTCGTTTTCCCTGTCTTTGTTATGTGACAAAGAGTTATCGCACGTGAACTTTTGACTGCGTGGGTGGAAACCTTTCCTATTTATATACAGTTGTTCTAGTCCTCACAAAAACTTTGGTGACACACCCCTTGTAGCGAACAAAGACGCATTCATTTATCTAACAAAGAGCCTGATAGTAATGCACAAAGCGCAATGACTCATGTTGTGACACGCCCCTTTCCTTGAACAAAGACGCATTCATTTATCTAACAAAGAGCCCGATAGTAATGCACAAAGCGCAATGACTCATGTTGCTCTATACACCATTACAAAATACTCAGTGAAAAGAAATCTTTATTGCATCTACACAATGTGTCGCGCATCAAACAAAGTCGTGGATGTAAACACACTCAGTTGAATCATGATATGTTAAACGTACGCATTTCCTTCCATCGTCTCTTCTTTTCTCTCCATAATTTTCTCCATATGACGACCATAAAATTGATCACTAAGAGTAATCCATTCTGTGTAATAAGATCCAAAACGAAGTGGTTTTTGCAAATCTTTCAACTCTATATAAGCAATGAGTCCACCCTTTACATCTTGAGGTTGTAAACTCTCGATCAATCTTTTGAAGAGAGGAAGGCTTTCAGTTAGCACTATTTTCATATCATTCATCTTCATTTTAAATGTAAGTTTCCAATCTTGTAAAAATCCATCGAATCCTTGTTGATCAAGAGTCAAATGACACATGTGGTTACTTAAGGTACGATGCGCCATCATAAACGATGTAACTATAGATTTCACATTGCTTCAATGACTTCCACTATGAATAAAACAGAAATAACAATCATGTTCCACTGTAAGTTTATTCAACACCAGACAAAATTCACAAGTACAGAATACACTTCATAAAATGATCATTCATTCATTCACAAGGAGCAAAAACATGTTTTACATAGACCCATGCTGTTGACAATAATATAGATACAGTTCATAAACGTCATAGAGACTACAATGCCAGCGTGAAGAGAGTTTTCCAATGTAGGTAGCTTTATTTCTAGTATTACAATGAGATGGTGGTCTGTAAAGGTGATGTCTCTCACCGAAACATATAGCCATATCAAAAATCATTTCATCTCTAAACTTCTTTTGATCACAATGCATATGATAGTCTTGTCTTACACGATCTACCCAACATGGTAAATATAAATTATCAATGTGCAACTGAAGTGTTGTTGCTTCTCGCTCAGAATCATTTCCTAATATCTTAACAATATGAAAACCTGACAGCCACCGTTTGAAATCACTTATCAAATACGTTTCATTTACAAATCCAATATGAATCAAAATAGAAGGATCAAGTCCATGCACATGACGTCGTGACCATTCGTCTTTGTGTGGAGGACAGTAGGCAAATCTATGATATACACTAACAACAGTTTGATCACTTTCTCTCATTGCAATAGCACTCAATTCCTGCATGGGTGTTCCCTCACTGTCTATGAAGATGACAACCTACAATATCAAAAAGACTTCATTACAAAATAATACATTGAGCAGGAACTGTACAAGGATGTCTGTCCTTTACATAACAAAAGATACATACAACATGATGACAATGTTTTATTTGAACATAACGCGCAAGACCGCGTTTTCCACATTCACTACATACTAACTGATTACAATACTTAAGATTTCTCTTTGGTGATAGCACCATCTTTCTTTGATGTGCGACGACGTTTAGGTTTGGTGACAGGTTCTTGACACTCTTTGACACAAGAATCAATGACTTTCTCAATGTGATCAAGTCCTGTTAACTCAGGTTGATGATGAATTTGAGCAATGCGCAAATTGAGAGAAATCAAATTCCCGTCAGATTGATGAGGTCCCACATAAACAGCAGGCACCTCAATATGAAATGAATAAAAGCCAGCACCTAGCGATGACAATTCTGTTTCAACTGACTGTTCAACTGTCACGCCTGAAGTGACTTAACAATACTTGCTTTGTAAAATATAGCAGCGAGTGCCGCGATACAATGGTTTATAATAAGAAGTTTTCTTTTCTGGCCACAACTGTAATAGTTCAGTAGGAATAAGAGCCTTTTGCCTCACAAAGTCTTCTAAAATGTCAAGCTGCTGACGCAACCAATTATCAATAGGGATACTCAGGTTTTGACCGCAACGATTTACTTGCGTATCCACTTTTGGTAAGTATACCGCCGGCGTTTGAAGATAGAGTCGAACACCGTTGTAGCGCACTTGTTGTTTGTAGGTAGGATAGCCGTGAATTACCTTTTCAATTTTCGGATTCCACAGCTCGAGATGATGAGGATTCAGTGATGCAGCAGTTGGAGTAGGATTCATGGCCATGGCAGTCTGTAACGAAAGAATACCACTAAGTACATTCATGATCATCAGAGAAAAGAAAATTGTTAGCTTAGCAGTGACATATGAGGTGGCCCTTAAGAGGACCTTTTGGAGCGTTCACAGGATTTAAAGCTTATCACCAAAGTCTAAGTCTTCCTCATCGTCCGGTAAATTAAATGTCTTGGGCTTAGGACCCGAATTGAGTTTCAATTCCCTAAAAGACTTAAAGGTAAAGCGTCTAGGTGGTGGTGGCGGTGGTGGCAATGGTTCAACAAAATAAGCTTGTACAATCATCGGCCACACTCTCCTGCGTCTCTCTTCTAAAATGCTAGTAAGGTTTAGGCCAGACAGTCATGACACTCACTTGTAAATTTGCAAACAGGATTGATCAGACAAAGTTGAGAGGGGAGAATGGCTTCAGCAAGTCACACACGCTTTCCAAGTCAAGAGAATGAAATGAAGAGAAAATGGGGAGACGTCTGCTTTTATAGTCTCCTGCGAATCCACATTTGACACTATGTGAGCCAATGAGAGTCCTCCGTTTCTCCCCTGACTTCGTTGCGGCAGGGAAAAGGAGGCACGCGGACGTCTGACTCATGAATGCTTTATCCAAATCTTGTAGTCGAATCTAGTTTAACACATTGAGTTGAATATGAATGTGTTTTATGCGACATAAGAGCAAGTTGGATCCATGCTCATGAAATGAATCTAGTCGAGATGCAATTTTTGCCATGTGTCGCTGATAGAAATCTTTGGGATCATGTATCGTCTCTGCAGAATAGGATGCAAAATGAAACACTACACGTTCACCTGCATGTTCATCAGTCACTTTCTCAAATTCAATCTCCGCAACTAATCGTCCTTTCACATCTTTATTCATCAAACTGTCCATGAGCTGTTGGAAAACGAAGTGACCTTTAGCGATAGCAAATTCTAAGTCTGCCTTTTCATGATGAAAGGAGATGATGTATTCCCTAATCACACCACGCAGACTTTGTCGATGAAGACGTAGTGAACAAAATTCATTCGTAAACTTTACTGCTTCTGTCATCTTTCTTCCTTTCACTTGGGAGACATAGCATGAATGACATTCAGGTGCAACATGACACGCTGATGCCAAATCTGGTCTCTGTTTTCCCGTCCGAGGCTTGCTTCACCCGTTAGAGCGATTTTCATAAACATTCTAACTTAGTCGTTTTTTCGCCAAGGTCCCAAATTTTCAATGACGTCTCACCTCTAAATGAAGGCAGATATGAACAAGCCGTTTCTTTCAGTGAATTTGTCTCATTCTCAGCTTTCAAATGAGCTATGGCACGACTTTCTACCATCTCTACAACCAAAGTTGGAAGATCGGTGCCGTGGGGGTGGGGGTCAGAACTTTTTCTCTCCGATTGAGTTGGGAAGACGTTCCTAGACCCAACTTTGACCAAAACGTCCGAATTTGCACTCCATTTTCCCATCCAAGCACTCCTTCTGCCCGAAAAACGACTTTTCTCATCCCAAAACCTCCAAAACCTGACTTTTTCCAACTCTGACAGTTTCCTGCCATTTTCCTCCCTAAACCCAAGAAAATGAGTCCAAACTGAGCTTTCCACTGCACTTTTCTCATTCTCAGCTTTCAAATGAGCTATGGCACGACTTTCTACCATCTCTGCAACCAAAGGTGGAAGTGTGACAGGAGGGGGTGGGGGGTCAGAACTTTTTCTCTCCGATTGAGTTGGGAAGACGTTCCTAGACCCAACTTTGATCAAAACGTCCGAATTTGCACTCCATTTTCTCATCCGAGGCCTCCTTCATGTCGAAAAACGACTTTTCTCATCCCAAAACCTGACTTTTTCCAACTCTGACAGTTTCCTGCCATTTTCCTCCCTAAACCCAAGAAAATGAGTCCAAACTGAGCTTTCCACTGCCTTTTTCTCATTCTCAGCTTTCAAATGAGCTATGGCACGACTTTCTACCATCTCTACAACCAAAGTTGGAAGTGTGACAGGAGGGGGTGGGGTGGGGTGGGGGTCAGAACTTTTTCTCTCCGATTGAGTTGGGAAGATGTTCCTAGACCCAACTTTGACCAAAACGTCCGAATTTGCACTCCATTTTCTCATCCGAGGCCTCCTTCATGTCGAAAAACGACTTTTCTCATCCCAAAACCTGACTTTTTCCAACTCTGACAGTTTCCTGCCATTTTCCTCCCTAAACCCAAGAAAATGAGTCCAAACTGAGCTTTTCACTGCCTTTTTCTCATTCTCAGCTTTCAAATGAGCTATGGCACGACTTTCTACCATCTCTACAACCAAAGGTGGAAGTGTGACAGGAGGGGGTGGGGGTTGGGGTGGGGGACCCGTTTCCTCCTCACGGACCCATTCCTCCCAGCACATCCTTGGCCATGTCCCTCACACTGCCTGCCAGAGGGTGGGGGTGGGGGACCTGTTTCCTCCTCACGGACCCATTCCTCCCAGCACATCCTTGGCCATGTCCCTCGCACTGCCTGCCAGAGGGTGGGGATGGGGGTGGGGGCTGAGTCAGCATGATGACTCATCGATGACTCATCACTGCACCGCACTGCACTTGCATCTGCAATGGGGTTACTACTAACTCACAAAAAATCGTTTTTGTTTTGTATTTCTGAACGGGCTTACATGTAATTTCGTAAAAGACTTAAGGCGTATATGGCAAGAGTATATGGTAAATTGGCACATTATGCCGCCTCAAACAATAATGTAACTAAAGTTGCTAGTCTTATTTATACACTAAAAATGTCATATATAAATCATCGTCTATCTTCACGTTACAAAGTTGTAAGATATTTTTTGCAAGTGCAAAACCTCATGAGCAATGATATATCAATCTAACACAGCAGGTTGCTTATACGCTTTCACCCACACCAAGTTGCGGAAAGATATCAGTCCAAAATGATGCCAACAAAATTCTTTCAACGCTGCCATTGACAAAAAGTGCATCAGAGTTTTCGTTGGCATTTTGAATATAAGTCTGACTAATCTGAGAGATCAGTTCGAAAACCTCACAGTAAGTCGCGACCACCCAAGCCAATGGGACTAATGTATGGACCACCACTTCCAAATATCGGGGTCGCGACCAAATAGGGTCGCTAGTACATGGAACCAACCATCTGGAGCTTCTTCTAGCGGTAGAGACTTTGTTATCTGCTTCGGTCACGACAATACCAGAAACGCGAAAAATGAATCAACAAATAGCGTTCGAGGCATCAAAGCAAGCAAATTTTCAAGCAAGCCTGTGCCATATGCCTAAAGAAAAACAGGCCCTAGTTATTTAATACCTGAATGCATGTGCTTGACCGGTTAACCGCGATATACACGCATGCATTTCTTGACACACAGCATTACTAATTGACGGTCAAATAAAGTATTTCAAGAGTGCGGATTGGCTGATAGTCCATCAAACATCTGATGACATTTACATTAGTAAGTCTATGTATTGTTTTTGAAAGTAATCAGAACCATAAATGTTCCTTGAATAAACCTACTTAGGCCTACACATTTAGCCAGATAGCTATTTTTTAAACAACGACAGACGATCACGCCTTTATTGAGTGGTTTGTAGCCAGTGAGCTATTTATGAAATCTGAATGATTTTACAACGGTAGAATGTTTTTTCGCGCTTTTTAATAATCACAGAATATTTCATTTTCATCAACTGATTCACATAATTTTTGCTTTTAGCAATTTTCTGAAACTTCTGACATGGTTTAATCCGATGATACTGTCCACAATGCTGAGGTGGCATTGCTACTTTGCACCGCATTCGATGAATCAAGAAAGATCGAGACCTTGATTTTCGAGCATTTTACTTGACTCTGCTCGAAACATCAGACACAAAAATCATGACTGGCGGTTACCATGCGCCCAATGTTTCTACACAAGCTGATGAGAAGAGGATGATAATAAGAAATTCTTTTGGCGCTTACGGCATTCCTCCATTGTGGCGGTTTTCCTGGTTGCTCTTATCAATACTTCTGGATGATTTGATGTGATCGTGCCTTTGTATTAACATGTGCATTTTGATATCATGGCTTTCTATCATGGCATGAATACGCTGCAGTTCAAAATGCCGTGTCCCAAAATATAATTGATTCAACTACGCATATTTGAAAATTGAAGCTTCAATACAAACTAAATATAGAAATGCGGCTAAATACAACTTTATAGAATTTTATGAATCAGATGATGAACAGGCTGTGTTTTTAGATCGTTAGAAAGTTCAAGAAGTGAATTTTCCTGTCGATATGAAATCATTTAGATCTCGCAAGCAGTTCACTGGCTACAGGCCATTGAGGAAAGTAGATGGTTTTCATCTTAAGAGCCACCGCTCACAGAATTCAAAAAAATTAAAAATTGAGGTCAATTGAGTAAAGTATTGTTCACGTCGAAATTTAGTGGCAAATTCAAATAGGAAATGTCTCAAATTTTATGATGAAAGCAGTTTAAAGAAATGTCCCGATGATTATCGAGCGGTGTAATTGGAATAACATATCTGGTCAGCATTAAAGAAATCGATAAATAATTTCCTTGTTATAATTTTTGATGAAAATAAGAAGACAAATTTAATATTTCGACCATCTGATGTGGCCATCGTCAGAAATCTATTTACTCTAGTTCCTGCATTAGATTAAATTACAAAAATATGTGAACGATAGAAGGCTACATAACGCATGCAATCCTAAATGAATAAATACTACGGTAAAGAAAAGATATTCTAAGACTCAAACAAGGCAAATAGAAATTGCGACCTCTAGACTAGAGAAAATGAGAAGGGAAAAAATTATTACTGAAGAAGTCTCGGTCTCACTGAGTCACTCTGTCTATTGAGTGAAGGCTTTTTAAGCTTTATTTGCACAGCATTTCGTGCAGCAGGAGATCGTATTTGCTGTAGCATCGCTTTAAGATCTTAAATTGTGACAGATTGATGTTATCATCTCTATGATGCTGGTGTCGATGCTTTCCAGTAGATGACGATGACTGCCGGTGCTCTTCAACCCTTTCGACTTATTTTTTCCCTTCTTCTCATTTTCTTAAGTTTGGAGGTGGAGGTCGCAATTTCTATTTGCCTTGTTTGATTCTTAGAATATCTTTTCTTTACCGTAGTATTTATTCATTTAGGATTGCATGCGTTATGTAGCCTTCTATCGTTCACATATTTTTGTAATTTAATCTAATGCAGGAACTAGAGTAAATAGATTTCTGACGATGGCCACATCAGATGGTCGAAATATTAAATTTGTCTTCTTATTTTCATCAAAAAATATTAAAGAAACACCGTGGAAATTCGATGAAATAGCCCGGGAATCGCCCGGGAATTTGAAGCTTGAAATCTGGCGGCCACCCTGAGTCATCAGATTTTACCAACTGTCTTGGTATGTATATTAGGTTTGATACTTCAAGATGAATATGCCCTTAGCATTGAATGTGTCATTCGAATGACAAATATCTCAATCGACGGCTTAATTTATTTAACGAAGAGAAAATCTATTCAATCAAAAATAATGTTTCCGATAGTCCAGCAATCTTGCTATCATGACAATATCTATGTCTTAAATCTTACAAATATGGTAATTTTTTCATCTAGCTTTTTATAATGCAGTGAAACAGGCATTTATTTGACTTGTTTGTTGTATTATAGGACGACGATTCTACAGGGAAGATCGACCTCTCTGCAAGCAAATCCAAGTTGGAAAAGAGCGTTCAAGAGCTGATTCGTTTCATCTTCGATATAGAAAGTATGAAACAAACGATGCTGGAATTTGAAGTAAGTTTGTGTGTGTATGAGTGTGTCAACTGCTTCTAATCTTCTGATGCATTCAGTTTGATGCTTCCTCACATGTCCGTGTCAGATTCTTTGCTTCCTACCTGCCCTTACATAACGATCTGACATATTCTTTCTGTGTTTCATCCAATGTGTGATGCCACTTAACTAATATCACATAAGCTTCGGGACCCTCGAACTACCTGTCGCTCATGTGCCTTTCTTATTCAACCTGCGGCCTCAAACCGGTGAAAGGCTGAAAACGGAGTCGCAATAAGGCTTCGTCGTCTGGAGCTCATGCTCTTTTGGGTTCTACCTTGTCGAAAAGGTTTATTGTCGGCGGCTTGTGACCGTGCTCCAGCTGACTAGCAGACTCTGGAATATTATTTTATTTCACTGGTCATTGAATTTATGTTTGATTAATTGTTCATTCTTATTCTCCAAGTTTGTTTATTTTAAATGTGTGGCAGGCTTCGGCCGTCCCAATTAACAACAACCCCTGGTTTCCCAGATATGAACAGTCATCAGATGTTACATGTTGCTGAATCAGGTTTTTGGGCATGGCACTCATTTGTGATCGAACTTCCTTCCACTGTTCTCTCTTGCACTTCCCCATTTGTTGCAAGTTAAGGGGTGACATATCCGTATATCCGGGTGACATATAACCCACTGGTAATGCTTTGGGAGGCAGATCCGGTCAACTGCTCGAAAAAAGGTGACACAGTTCCACTGCCACGGACATGCGTGGGTAGCTTTACTGAGGGTTTAGCCCGTGTAGCTCTATCCGGTTCCTCTGTGGTCTACCTGACTTGTACCCCTTGTTACGGCAAAAGGGTTATCATTTGGTTTCTTCAAGCTTTTGAGACATGAACTGTGCCTATGAGTGTCCTTTTTTGCATATTATTTATTGCAGCTTTGTTGCTATTATTTACATTTTTCTGATGCCTTCCAAAGTTTATAGTATCACTTTGTTGTACAGCATAATTTTCGTTTATTTGATTGATATTCTACGAGAAATTATGGAAATGAGAAAGACCCACAAGAAACGCAGTCAAGCCGTAAACCTCAAAACCCCTCTCAAGATCAGCTTCAGCACCGTGAGAGGACTGAGGTCCAATTATGACGACATCAACATCTTTTTCCAAAGTAAGTCACCCCATCTTCTAGTCCTGTCGGAAACCGGGTTAGATCCCGGTGTGTCATCAAGCGATGTTACTCCTGATGGATGCATACATTATTTCACCAGATGGATAAAGCACCTTGTTGTGCTTGGAGTCATGGAGTTTATGTCAAGACAAGCCTTCTCTTGAGAAGGCTTTGTAGCAAATGTGATCCAAGCCGTGATTATCTTGCCATCATTGCGCCGTTACAGAAAACCACTCTTCCTCTATTTTTCCTTTACCGCTCTCCATCAACCAATGCGGACATTTTCAATGTTCTTTCTGATAAGATCGATTCTCTTCTACAAGAGTATCCCAGCGCTGAGGTTACCGTTTTTGGTGACTTCAACGTGCACAATGTTGACTGGCTTGTGCACTCACGCACCACCGATCTCTCCGGTCAGGCATCCGAGGATTTCGCTGTCTCTCACAACCTTAGTCAAATTGTCACTTGTCCTACCAGAATGCCTGACCGAGCTGGGGATACTGGATATCTCCTTGGCCTGTTTATCACCTCAAATCCTTGGAACTTGTTTTTCACACAAGGTTACTTCTCCCGTCGGCACGTCTGATCACTATGTTATCACAGTTTCTGGTAAACAAACTAGCTCCACACCGTCTGCGCCTTTCCATAGAACAGTTTATCAATTCCGCACTTTTCTTAGTCAAGTTCACGCTGAGAATTTGATTCTGAGCGAGAACGTCCACAAGTCGGCGCAAGAACTGACATTAGCTTCAGATAGGGATGTTGGCCTCCATTCCTCACCGCACTTTCCAAATCCAAGCTCCACTCCCAACTTTGGTTTACACCAGAATGTGCAGCGTGACCACTTTTCCAATAAGTATCGCGACAGTATCCCTGGCAATCTTGAATTGTACAAAACCGCACGTAAAAATTGCAAGGAAATCATACATCAGGCGAAAAGCCGTTTCGCTTTGTATGTACGGAAATCCATTGCTGCCCAAGATTTTGGCTCTAAGAACTTCTGGAGGATTTACGACAGTGTCACCAATAGGAACAAGTTCTCCATCCCAGCACTTCGTCATGCCGAAGTCAGTACTTCTATGGCGACAACCTCAGCAGACAAAGCCGAGCTTATTTGCAAGGAGTTTGCGAAGAATTCAACATTGGACGATGGAGGTAGAATTCCACCTCTAATTCCCACGCGCACTGATGAGACAGTTAGTCCTCCTTCAGTTACTGTCCGAAACGTCAAAAAGATAATCGCCGGTCTCGATAGCTCTAAGTCTAGTGGACCAGATGGCATCCCGGTTTCGGGCTTCAAGCATCTCTCACCTGAGCTTTCTTCACTTTTCTCCAAACTGTTCAGTAGATGCGTATCCACCGGTGAGTTTCCCTCTTGTTGGAAAGTAGCTTGCGTGGTTCCAGTTCCAAAGAAAGGTTCTGACTCATTTCTTCCACATAGTTACCGTTCTATCTGCCTGCTTCCAATTTCTGGTAAGATTTTTGAAGCAGTGATTGACCAACATATTGTTAACTTTCTTGAAACTCAGAACTTCCTAT
The DNA here is from genome assembly GCA_907163375.1 of Prostheceraeus crozeri. Classification (NCBI taxonomy): domain Eukaryota; kingdom Metazoa; phylum Platyhelminthes; order Polycladida; family Euryleptidae; genus Prostheceraeus; species Prostheceraeus crozeri. The sequence goes on from CAJQUW010000102.1 coordinate 761,527, forward strand.
CAGAAGAACAGCATGGCTTCAGGCACTCTCGATCAATTGCAGATCTTCTTTGATATGTCACTGAACATGCGAATCGTGTCCTTGACAGACAAGGTGAGATGATATCAGTTGCCCTGGATATTTCCAAGGCATTCGATGAAGTCTGGTATCAGGGACTCCGTGGGAATCTTAAGTCCTATGGAGTCGCTGATCAGCTCCATAAAATGTTTTGCTTCCTTCCTTAGTGACCAGCAGATATCTGTCGTCTTAGATGGTCAAAAGTCTTTCACCAAGGTTGTCTATGCAGGAGTTCCTCAAGGGTCAATTTTGGACAGTTGTGCCAAGTTCTTAATGGAGACTTACCCAGGGTCTCAGAATGGGGCGCCAATTGGCATGTTTCCTTCAATCATTCAAAAACTCAGAGTATTCTGCACTCATGACTTAAAAAAGAGATGATGATATTATAACATTACGATGACAGATAGCTGTGCTAAGGGTGAAAATTCTGTAAAAAAATGCCGTGAATACTACGGACCCGCGGAGCTTCGAGACAATTCGATTCGAGAAAAATTCGAATCAGCCCGATTCGGCGGGCAAAAATTTACTCCAATTGTTTTTTAATCTATAGCCTCTTCTCGTTCGACACGGGTTTAGCGTAAGTTTGTGTAGAGCGGTTGAAAACGTCAGTTGCTATTTTGCAAAGTTATTCGAAGTATCTACGTGTGCATGCTACACAGTAGGTAGGTGCTACATGTTGTTCTTGATTACTTGAGGTTGCAAGTTCTAACTTGATTACTTGTGGTTGCAAGCTCGGGTTCCTGAAAACTTTCTAAGGCCTCAACCACACTGCTAGCTTTTCCAAGCTTTTTGCAGCAAATATAAAGTCATCATTGCAGCAGTTGTGGACTGCCACACTGCGATCAAAGCAAACCAGAGCGTTTGATAGCGTTTGCTCGGGACGCTCGTGTTTGCTTTGCTTTCAGTGTGGCTGAGGCCTAACTCAAGCAGTGATATGAATGATTTTTCAGTTTTCAGGCCCGGACTAGTCCAAGACTATGCAAGAATTAGTCTAGGTTACCTAGTCAGGGTCATGGTTCTGACCGTATTCCTCGACGACGCTCGACCCGGTGCGATGGTTGGTGAAACACGATGATATCGCAGTCCGGCCTGTCCTCCTGTTCCAGTCACATGCAGTCAAGTCTTGACCGTTTGGTTTCAGCCGCATCTAGTGTCGGTCTGTCTATCAATCACCGAAAAACTTAGATTTTTATTCAGAGCGACTTACATGTCCCCATTTTTGTCAACGGACATCAAATAGAAGACGTAGACCATTTCTGCTACCTCGGTAGTCAAGTCAAAGCTGATGGAAATGACGATATTGAAATTCGAGCACATATAGTTAAAGCCGAGAACACCTTCGGCATGCTAACCCATCCTCTATGAAGCAACGACCACATCTCCATGAAAACAAAACTCAAAAGTGTTCCTCTATGCTGTTCACCCAGTTCTCCTGTTTGCCTGTGAAACGTGGCCCGTTCGTGTTGAAGATGCTAGAAGATCACAAGCCTTCGAATTCCGATGCTGGAGAAAACTACTGAAGATATCCTACCTACAACATATGAGCAACGCAGAAGTTATGGAGAAGCTGCACTTAAAACATCACGATCTTTGTGTGCACGAAATCAAAAGGCGTAGACATGTCTACGTGGGCCATATCCTCCCACGACCCGCCACCTTCATTCCGAAGATGGCTGATCCAGACCCGACATGGAGAAGACCTCGTGGTAGTGTGCGTACTACCTGGCAACGCACGATACAGAGGAACCTCGACCCAATGTCGATGCACAATGCCTATCGTTCCTGGACCTCTGACTGGAAGAGCATCCTTGCGGAGATCGATGCCGACCGTCAACAATGGAAGCAGTTCGTTGGTCATATTATGGGAAATGCTGGTGATCCTGCTCAGACACCAAGTTGTTAAGCAAGTAAGCAAAGAATTAGTCTACGTTATTGTCCTCGAAATCTTCTGTAGTCCTTTATGATTCTACAAGTATGACTTCGAGCGACGAATTTGGAAGTCGACATATTTTAGCCTACAATATTTTGCTTTCCTCGACGATCTGTGACTCAAACATCGTAAAAGATCGACGTACAGTGTAAGGTGCGATTGCTAGACACGGTCTCGATAGTGATGAGGCCAAATGTGCTAGCGAATACGTAGAATCTACATATGCTACCGCCTTTGAAAAACGCGTTGCTGAAAGTGTGCGCGATGTCCAATTGGCGACTGACAATTGCCGTCATAGCTCTGCGTGGAATGCCATCAACCTTGTCACTAATAGAGACCCTTGCTAAACCGTCATACTCAGGGCTTCATCGGTCAATCATCGCAACGCTCGCCTCGTCTCCCATTACCGCTCAGTTCTGAATTCACCCACTCCTTCCACTCCTATACTTCCCATTCAATACTTCGCACCAGCTCATCCTTCAACGTTCAATACCGGAAATATCTACTGAAGAAGTGAGACATCGATCAAAACTACACCCGCGAACACATCTGCTAGTGTGGATGGCATTCCCATCAGATTACTGAAGCTCCCAGAACCACTCGAACTGATCTCCAGGCTCTTGAACAAACTTTATAGCCTAGGAGATGTCATACGTCTACTTTGGATAACGTATAGAATGGTCTCCATTCCAAGGAAATCCGACTCCGTCTCTCTAGACAACCAACGTAGAATCCCAATAGAATGTTGTCTGGCAAAACTCCTCAATTCTGTTCCTCGCATCCGTATTTTGGCACACCTCAATCCCATCCTTCTGAGTCAGCAAAGCGGTTTTCGTCCAGGACGTTCAGCTGCTAAACAGATCACTTCCATCAGAGCTTTAATTGACACTTAAGTTCGAATCCATTGTCTTTGTAGACTTCCGGAAACTGTTCGACTCCGTAAGCAGGCCTGCTATTTCCTGGATATTGAGTTACTACGGCGTTCCTCTCGCATTAGTCCCCCTTGTGGACTGAGGTGTACAAAACAGGCTCCGGTGTCCTTCAAGCTACACTGTCGCTACGTTCTTCGTCGCTGCCTCAACGAGGACAAAAGCTTCGTTCTAACCCGACGTAGATGCACCAGACATCCTGCGATCTCCCTGCCTGCATGGTGTCCGTGCTCCCTAAAAATCCTGGAATACGTCGTGAAATTTTGGGACTTATTAAAACACTTCCAACCAATTTCACGCCAACTTTCAATCTTTGTTCGCCAGTGATATTAATTTCATGGCATGGAAACTCCGTAGGCATAGAAATTCGGGTAGATTTTCCCCGGAATCAAATTTCCTTTATAAATTTGATGCGTGAATTTGAGTAAAATTTCCTTGCAGAAAGCATGGAAATTTTCGTTCTAATTTGACCTTTGAATTTTGGTAAATTTCTCTGGAAAACACCGGGAAATTTTCATTCAAATTTGCGCGGACACCCTACCTGTCTGCCTTACCTTACGCAGATGGCATCGCACTTATCTGTAACAACCCTCTAGCAGCCCAACTCGCGCTCTTTAAGCTGTGCGAAGAGTGTGCAGGTGTCGGTCTTCAAATTAACGCTAGAAAGACCATTCTTACACCTTGGTTTCAACAACGCTCCATCACTTTCTCTTCCTTCCGAACAGACACTTTCTGTATGTAGGGACTTCAAGTACCTCGGCAGCCGCATCATATCACCGGACTGCATCATTCACGAGAGAAAATGCTTGGCCTGGCGATCATCTCACCTTTTAAAGAAGATTTTAAACTTCACTGCCCGAGACCGTCTGAAAGTGGGAATCTTTCAATTTATCATGGAACCCATACTCCTCTGAGGCTTAGAAACAGCTCCGGTTTTTTCGCACTTCAAATTTTTCTCATGATGGGTCAGTATATGAATGAAATGAAACGAGTTGCAATCAGTGGAATGTTGGCACAAATAATTAATAATTAAACAATTAATAATTAAGCGTCAACATAGAATTAACAATACCTTCGAACAAATGCCCAACGGAATACTTGAATTGGTAGAAGTTCGATTGTGATTGGATATCTCAGTTGGTTGAGGGCTACACATCGGTAGGATGAAAGAGGGTCCAGTGTTCGAAGTCTGTACACTTGGGGAGGTACCATCAATCTCATTAGTGTGTCAAGGCTATCCCACCTTCAACGGTGTTTTAATCGAAGAGGTATGATAGTATTCAGAGGTACGTTATTGTTGTTGTCCCAGAGACATCGCACTATTGCATCCTTGATCATTAATCTTTTTGTAAAGGTAGACTTCGAAGAAAAAAATCACAGCTTCAAAATTTGACCGATTGCCACTTGGTATTCACTCATCCACCTGTCTGAAGCTTTGGAATTTTGAAAATGATTACTTGTGCACTGTAGGGTAGGTATAACTGTCATTGTCAACTCTTGTTATATTTATTCGATTCCTTTGAAAAAATCGTCTGGGTTATGTAAGTTTTCAGAAAAGATAAACTGGTTGAAGTAGCTGAAGCAAAAACGACACAGGTGTCATACTTTCATAGAGACATTTATTTGTGGAAATAATCTCAAATCTGATGCTTTTCTGTCATGGTTGATTTGACCGTTTGATTTTTCATTCAGGCATTCCTTTTATATCAATAAGATTTTGAGTGGTTTGAGTTTATATAATGCATCAATGAAAGTTTGTCATGAGATACTTATCTAACAATTTTATGTAGCAGAATGTAAATAGAAAAATAAGTGTCATCAAGATCTTATGAAGATATTTTGAAGCCCTTTATCTCAATGCTTCGATCTTATCGCTAATTGAACAACAAAATCATAATCCCAGCTCTGGTGAAGCCATCTTATGGAAATCGCACTGTAATAAATCACTCTGTACTAAATTGATGGTTTGACTGCTGCTACGATGAATCATTTTTAAGCTCGAACCAAAGAGTCATCGGAACAATCTGTCGGCGGCGAGAATCAGCTAGTCAGCGACATCTATGAAGCATCTGTTAAATATAGTAAGCATAGAATGTCCACTCCGCATATGAATGCTTCATGAAAAATCGGTCTAGATAATAAACAAGGAAAAATCTATCTTCATGTATATGCTTCATACATAAAAATTCGGTTTGGTTAATATACATGGAAGATGCTATCTTCATGTATATGCTTCATATGTTTCGTAAATGAAAATTTAGACTACATAATGTATATGAAAACCCAATATTCATATACCTGTTTCATCTACGTTTCATAGATGAAATATTGGTTGAAAATAATAAACGAGTATATGAAAATCCAATTTTCATGGACGTGTTTCATATACGTTTCACGTATATGATAAAGACAAAAATGCCATATGAAGGATTACGTCGTCAATCACACATAAGTTTCATACATGAAACTTCGGGCTAGATATGATGTATATGAAAGACTCAACTTCATGTATATGTTTCATATAGGTTTCACATATGTAAAATCGCTTAAAAATAATATGTGTGAAAATCCAGTTTAATTATATATGTTTCATATAGGTTTCATGTATATGATAAAGACGAAAAAACATTTATATGATGGTGTCGTCATTCATATATAAGTTTCACACATACTTCATGCATTAAAATTCCAATAATGTCACATATATGAACAAATTCGGTTTTCATATACATGTCATATATATATATATATATATATATATATATATATATATATATATATTATATATATATATATATATATATATATATATATATATATATGTTTCATGCATGAAAATCAAATGAAAATTCATATTTCACTTCCTCATGTATGATTCATGTATATGGTTAATATATTAAACATAAATGAAATACGTTTGCTTAAATGATTCTCATATGATTCGTATATGTTTCCGATATGTTATGTATATGAAATAAACAATTTTTTTCATACGGGAAACAAATCGACTAGGCATATTCTTAACTGGATGAGTGCACTATCGACCAGAAAACGATTGACTCAGCCAGAAAGATTTAAAACTCGACTGAAACGAGGCTCAATCTAACATAGATAGGCTCAACCTGAAATATACAGCATTAACCAGAAAGAGTTACACTCATCCGAAGTAAGCCCTTCAGGGTCCCCTTTTTGTTATCAAATTTCATTTGTTGATTCTTTTTTCTACGATCTTGAACTATTACGAGTAGTTGCTAGTTATGTATTACACGGTCGCCTTTCAGATCGATTTGAAGAAAATGCCACTTGGAAAATTATCTCGAAATCAAATCGAAAAGGCATACGGTGTTCTAACAGAATTGAACGGCTTATTGACAGCTGTCCAGAGCTCGAATACCAAGCTAATTGACGCCACGACGCGATTCTATACTTTGATCCCACACGACTTCGGGATGCGCAAGCCGCCTCTACTGGACACTCTCGATGTTATCCGATCAAAGACGGAAATGCTGGACAATCTCCTAGAAATCGAAATCGCTTACAATTTGATGAAGGTCGCTCGTGATGAAGATCCAGTCGATTCGCATTACAAGAAATTGAAGAGCAAGATTGTGGTGAGATGCTATTGGAAATTAATGATTTCATCACTTATTCTTCGACGTTATTTGACATATATAAATTCCGACTCTTTGAGTACTGCTTCCGAAACTCGAATTAGGCATCGTGTTCACTACCTGAGAATTAGGAACGCTATCTTTCTAACTAAGGTTGTATGCGCTTTGCATCGTCTGGCCCCGTTCAACATGGAAAAGAACGTGTTCAGGCAAGTTCACTTTCCATGACGCATCAATGTTGGTGCCGTGGTCGATTTATTTTGGATTTTATCCCGTACGGAAATAAATGGATAAATCATTGTGTGGTTTAGTACGAATTTTTCATGAAGACTTCTTACCATTTCATAGCATGATTTCGTACGATTTTTCATGAGAAGATCATGGTATGAAGTTCCATTACATTTTTATGTTTATGAATTCGTATGATTTTCTCATGCTGAAATCATACTGCGAAAAATTCTTTCCATTTCATAGCATGATTTTCTCCAGCTAAAATCATTTCATGAAAGCTCCTTGCAATTTCATATTATGATTTCGAATGCTCTGCCATGTCTGAATACAGTAATGATCATTTGATTAAATGAATGTTGTACACTTCAAGTGACACAGAAACGGTGATCAGTAGGAAATGCTGTTGGCCGACAAGTCGAATGATTTTAAAGATTTTTTTTTTGATAATCAAAAAATTAGTATCATGGAACACTCATCATTAACATTTGAACATTATTTCTGATTTTGCTGCTCAATAGTTCGTACTAGATCGATCAACACAATCCTTTGAATCAGAAGAAAATACTGATAATTGAAAAATCTGACAAAAGTAGCATGTAATCAAAATCGGTTCGTGACACGATGAAAAAGCAACTATACTACGCTCATACTAAGAAAATAATTCTACTGTAACCATACTATGATCATGCGCATGAATTCTTGCTGTTTTCATACGTATTAAAAGTGTAAAAACGTATTGCATGCTCATGCGTTTAATCATACCCCATTTATTTTCTTTCGAGTATCCTTAAGGAAGTGATGCTAGTCAATTAGCGCTTGATGGATTGAGGGTGAGGTGTGATGTATTACGCAGTTGATGACATAAATTGCATATGCAATTGAGTTGAATAATCACGGATGAGGTGGCTGGATGATGTCCACTTTGCTTGCTGAGAACATTCAATTTATTCGAAAACAATCTCATTCGCTTTAGCGGTCATTTTCAGTCACCAAGCCTAATCATTTGAATTTTGAAAGTTTCTAAGATGAAGTTTCTGTAACCGTATACTAGAGAAGTAGGTCTAATTGATATGCGCATCAATACAGTTGAGTTGTCGAGCAGTTCCGTCGAACGGGGAGGCCACATTTTGCCACCATTCTTCAGAACAGATAGAACTTGACACAATTTCAAATTTTGAAATGCTCGGTACTTTGAAGATGACCAGCGGTGCTAGATCAAAAGGAGCTTGATTTAGCAAATGAGGTTCTTTTCGAAACATTGAATAAATTGAGTGTCGTCAGGTGATCAGCCACTCATAAGGAATATGTTGAAGAATATACAAGAAAATTGTTACCGAGAATATTCCTGTGATATTCATTATTTCTTCGAATAAAATTTCAGTTGAAAATTTCAATGGTGTTTGATTCTTATCCACACAAGTCGATCGATACTACTGTGAAATTTATTTTAGCCACTGCTTCCTCTCTCCATGTTGTTTACTTGTAAAGAAAGACCTTGATTGACTAAAGATGGAAGATCATAGAAGACACTCCTTCAGATTAGAGATAAGTCTTATGAACATGAACTGAAGTTATTATGCAGTTCGGTGCTCATAGCTCAAAATGAGGAGGTTCATATTTGCCGTACTTTGTTGCTGATATACTTGTATGCTTGCTTGCCCTAAATTTGACAATAGTGTTTTCCAAATTTGCTGTCGATGTTCCAAACGATTGTTTTCTTAATTTCCTTAATTTGAGCATTTCGATAAAAAATACTGAGATTACATAGCCTTAACAGACTTGTAAAAACAGTCATCATGTTTGACCCATCACTTTGCATTATGTAAGTTTTTTTGCTTGTAGAGTATCATTTTTGGAAACTTTGATCAGTAAATTTATTATACGACGAATTGATATACATGTACAATGCATTTGATTTAATTGTATTTGTCTTTAATACAAGCAGCTCCGCTATTTGGTTGTAAAAACATGAAACTCAAAATTAAACGGGACGTAAGAAGTTGAACTACACAAAGCTATCATTTTGAAACAGGGCCTATTTCAGTTAAGATAATTTTCTAAAACGGGAATATGCTTCCCGTCTGACATCGAAGTAGCCGAGCTAATGCGGAAGTAACACTATTAATCTGAATATGACACTAATCGAATAACATCAATGTTGATGAATAAAACCCTTTCATATTCTTAAAAATATGCCGCTATAGAATTGCGTGTGACGTAGCTGAGCTGAATTTGCTACTGTTACTTGGTGAACGTCGTTAATAGCCGATAAAGCCTGTAAAATGACGATTCACATTTGCAAATTTCCATATCATTGTTTGCATTCTCACCAACGCAGAATATGGATCGATCTCACTTAATTTGAGTTGTTTTGATAACGTAGCTCATCGCTTCAGGGCTGTTCTCTTCTCAATAATCTTGCGCAGTATTGGGCATCAAATGTTTTTTCTGCTTTTGGTTTCAATTTTTAATGAAATCGTTTTCACATTGCGTAATTGTCATCGTGTGATCACAAGGCAATTTGTTACATTGAGCATTTGCACATGCATCCAATGTATTTTATGCATGTGGCAAATGCTCAATGTATTAAACTGCCATGTGATCACACGATGACAATTGCGCAATGCGAAAGCGATCTCATGATAAATTGAAAGCAACAGCAGAAAAAACATTTCATCCAGCATTATGTACATCATGAAATGGAAAGATGGGAGCAACACCTATTCCTCCTTCTATGTAAATTTGACATTTGCATCGAGCCACAACAAGCGACGAACAGTGGTCCTACGCCTGCGTAAATTTGCGCAGCTGCGTAAATGTGGATAAAAATCAAACGGTGCACAAACTGAATTTTTTGATGATCCTTATTTTGCAAAACGTAGTTTTCCTTCTTCTTTTTAACCGTAACGTCATGCCATCTTGAAACTGGTGTTGATTGTACTATTTGTTCATTTGAATAAAGATAAAAGCTTTATAGAAATGGAACTTACTTTGATTTATTGCTTCTGTTCTCAGAACACATAAGGTTTAACAACCCTCTTCTTTTACCCAGGGGAACCAGGATCTTCCCTAGACATTTTTTTATATTGCTCCAGAACTATAATGGCTACGATTCTAGTTTTGACTTTCGTAGTATTTCTGATGAACTCCAGATTTCATCAAATTTGGCCGATGGGAACTTCAAAAATTTGATTTTTTATTTCAGAGCACGTGTTCTTAGTTATGTTTCATTAATGCTCCCCGTTACTTTCATTTGTGGTCTGCGATAATGCACCATAATTATTTCTAGAATGATCCTACATTATATAATGTGTCATTATTAACAAAAAGAATACCATCATCAAGTTTGTATGACACTTTTTATTCCAAGGTACATGTATCTGCTTGTCTAGCTAACACTATCTATCTACTAGTCTCTAAAGGAGTTACCCATTACAAATAAAGACAGCATGCGTCCAATGTTCTCACAATTCTTTGGTTGCCGGTTCTTCCAAGTCTCTTAATGTCGACTTTGATGTTGCTGAAAAGAAGACGGAACCCTTTTTAATACACATTTTTGGTAAATCACTGGCATGACGATAATGCGTTTAAATGCTGTGACGAAGTGCTTTTGAACTAAAATTGAAATTTGAATTTCTTCCAAAAAATCCATTTGATATTCGATATCAGATAGGATGAAAACCTGCAGCTGTTACATGTATGTGCATGTTCCTACATTAGCACGCACAAATGTAATCACATACACATACACATACATCACAATCACATGCATTTAAGAATTTATTTCAGTTTATTGTAGAGGTAAAAAAATTGGGTCATTAATTCTCGGTAACCCAATTTGTATATTTTTGTTCAAATATTTTTGATTTTAAGCCGACCGGAAACTACAATTTTTTTCTAGTGATCATATTAAATGTTAGTATTATTTGCAATAGTGTTTTCTATTTATGACATTTTGTCACAATACTGTGTGCCAATGACACATAACTTCAGCTATAACTAAGTGCACTATACGGTGTGTAGGTCTGCATATGAACTGCAGTAGGCCTACATGCATGCATGTTTTCAATGCACGTTGCTATTTGTCAACAGCTTTGCAATTTAAAAGTTATTTTCAATTGATGTAGAAATCTATTCCCATTAAGCCAGCTACAGAAAAACAGAAGAAAACACGTTTAACTGCTTTGGTATTGAGCTAGTAGAATCATAATTTGATATCTATAAGCATTACTTGAACATGCCATACTGTTACTTACATTTGATATGTTGTGAGAATCATCACTAACTGATTGCTTAAAGACTTCTAGAGCAATGGTATCTGACAGAGAATTCACTATCATAACCTTACCAAAATACAGGCAGCATTCAATGCATGAATTCATGGTATGTTAGTAATTGTGATTTGACTTTTTAAAGTTATTTATTTTATCCAGACAAATTCACACAGCGCTGTACCCAAAAAGGCTCACAGCATTAAAACGAACAGTGAAGACACAAATTATATAAAGTTATCATAAAATAGAAGAAAAAGTGTTAATGAGCAAACAGTTCTTCAGGCGATGCTGCGCGCTAAATATTCAAGGTCATTCGTGTTCGTGTGAACGATCTGAAATCGCTAATTTGAATTATATGCGCATAAAATAAACTGCTTGTAAATTAATGTTGTTAATTAATCTAATTATGAATACAAAACTGCAGCCACGCTACTGTACTATAATAGTAAAAGCATTATAACTGCTTACCATTTTCCTTTCGTAATTCCTTGATCTTTCGCGTCACTTCGTTTTCTTCTCACTCTGTATGCGGTTTGTCAGATTTCTTGTTACATTCTGGATCTTGGGTCACATGGTTTGAAAAAATTGTAAGAAGTCATTAAACTTTTTTGTAGCAACTTCAAATTTTCTAGACTTTCCTCTGCTGTTTTTCGACAATGACGGGATTAGACGCGACTGTGTATGATACAGCGATGAGACGACAACGACGAGGCGAAAAGGTCACTATGAAATTCTGAATTACGTCCAGCGCATTGATGAAATGGTCCGTGCTTCCGCGTTGCATGTCGATTACCCAATAGAGACGATAGCATTAAACTTTGAAGAAAGTCGATAAATGCGCATAGGAAGAAACTGACGGCTCACGCGTTGTCGTGACATGACGTCACTTCGGTAACACACAATAGGGAAGCATGAATGATCCAAGGCAAGGATTCTAAATATATAATGGTACATTAATGTTTCATTAATGAAACATTACATGAAACCATGGCAGTTTTCATTAATGAACTCTACATTAATGTTTCATCAATGAAACATTACATGAAACCATTGCAGTTTTCATTAATGAGCTTTACATTAATGTTTCATTAATGAACCATTACATGAAATCATGGCAGTTTTCATTAATGAACTTTACATTAATGTTTCATTAATGAAACATCACATGAAACCATTGCAGTTTTCATTAATGAACTTTACATTAATGTTTCATTAATGAAACATCACATGAAACCATTGCAGTTTTCATTAATGAACTTTACATTAATGTTTCATTAGATGAACCATTAGTATTTTCACTAATGCTTTATCATGAAATGGTGAAATTTCATTAGTCATTAATGAAATATTACATGTTCATTACATGAAACATTAATGAATTGCAAAAGTATTTTCGTACGGGACGGTACTTCTTTTTAAATATCAAGCTTTTTTGTCAATTTACAAATTTGGGCATCTTGATAAATTCAATTGACTTATAGACCTTTGACAAAGTACAAAATGAACTTATGGTTATCATGCTCATTCATTCACGAAGGTATCTACATGTATGTAATTATCATATGAATAACAGCAACAACCTGTAAACACAGCTTACAACAGATAATGTAATACTGTCAGTTTTGCGTTACAATAAAAGCATCCCAGATCAAAATATGTATAGATCATCATGCCTCACAGTATTTCTGGTGCATTCATTTATTTGAATGAGGAACTACTGGGTCACTGATTCCAAGTCATTTCAACAAATTTCAAGGAAGCTGTGTGGCTGCTCGTACAGAAAAATTGGTATGAATCATATTATGAAAGTATGAAACATACTATGGACATGTAGCGCTCTGTCGGGCCATACCCTAGCACACGTATGATTCATACTATGACTTAACGTAGTCTGAAACTTAGCATGAAGCATACTTCAAATCATACTGAGCAAAATCATGCTATGAAGCATACTATGAAGTCATATATATATTCATGCCAAACCCGTACAGAAAAAATTGGTATGAATCATACTATGAAACAGACGTATGTAACATAGTATGAAACATACTATGGACATGTAGCGCTCTGTCGTATATTCATACTATACGTATGATTCATACTATGACTTAACATAGTATGAAACTTAGTATGAAGCATACCCTAAATCATACTGAGCAAAATCATACTGAAACATACCATGAAAAATCATATACATATTCATACCAGACACACTGTGAAAACGTAGTATAAATCATAGTATGGAACAGACGTATGAAAGACTAAGAGCATGTAAGACGTACTAAGAGCATGTAACGCGTTGTCGTGCCATACGCATGAATCATACAAAGAAACATACTATGAAAATAGGTACGTATACTCATCCTAAACACGCATGAGTTTTCAGAGTATGTTCCTGACATAAAAATGCAACATATATGCATACAGCAGTATATCGTACGAAGGAATATCATACATACGTGGTGTGATCCAAAATGTCCCGGACTAACCTACTTGCAGATAACCTGTGATAACGAATACTACTTCAGATGTAAATTTAGGTCTTTAAGGCATGAGAAATATGGTCGCCGAAATTTTTCCGGTCAGTTTTCTATTTTTAAAAAATATTTTTACATTTTAACATGAATTTCTGTATTTTCTGAATTGATCGAGATCCGATTTGTCTTATTGTTATAGTTAGATTGATTTTGATTTGTACCTTATTTGACGGATATCTTTGCCATGAATATTGCACGTCTTTTGTTAATTGCTTCATGTGTTACGATATCAATCAGTGAAGTTCATTCAGCACGCATTCATTGAGAAATCCGTGTCAACGATGGTTCTTTGTTCTATCAGTTTTCATGATGGATGTGACAAGCGTGTCTTCAGTCGAATATCGCAGTGTGATACGATACCTCCTGATCCGCGGCTTCGCTAATGGTGACATTCTAAAGGAATTAAGCCTGGCATATGGAAGCAAAGCTCCATCGAGAACTACTGCTTATTTCTGGATAAGCGAATTTAAACGCGGAAGACAATCTGTGGAGCAAGATTTTTTCAACTGTTGGTCGGCCGCAGGAGATTCCGGAAGAGAAATCGAGTCAGTGCGATGAAGTGATTACAGCACACAGAAGGATAACCATCCGTGAGTTGTCAAGAGAGTTGCGAATCAGTTATCACTCCTGTCATGACATCATCGAAAGACTTGGATATCGCAAACTGGCATCACGTTTCGTACCGAAGTTTCTGTCACCTGAAATGAAGGAGAACAGACTTCTGGCGGCACAGTCAAATTTGGATCTCCTCGAAATGCACGGAGATCAGTTTCTGAACTGCATCCTTACAGAGGATGAAACACCTTTAAGTTTGTATCTGCCTCAAAGTAAGCGAGAATCTGCAGAGTGGCGAAAATCAGGCGAGTCTGCCCCTTTGAAAATGCGATCCGGAACATCACATCGCCGGTCGTTGATGCTGACGGTCTTTTGGAACGCTTCGGGAATCCAACTGGTTGACTTTGCGGATAAAGGAGTAAGAATCAATAGCGAATATTATTCCAATCTGTTATCTGAAGCGAGGAAGAAAATAAGAAAGCCACGAAACATTCCCCTCTACTTGCTTCATGACAATGCTCCGATTCACACCTCGCAGGAGACAACCAATGCCTTAACGAGAAACGGATTTCAACTATTGAGCCATCCTCCTTATTCACCTGACTTGGCCCCAAGTGACTTCTATCTGTTTAGATTCCTCAAAAAGCATCTTCGTGGACACCATTTTGAATCGCCAGTTGAACTGCGGGATGCAGTTACTGAGTTTTTTGATTCTTTGACACCGGAATTTTTTCATAAAGCTTTTTGTGAATTGAGACTTCGTTGGCAAAAAGTGACGAATGCTAACGGCTCATACATTGAAAAGTAAACTGTTTTCTGGAACAAAACATTTGTTTTTCCGTTAATTATTAGTCAGGTTATTAGTGATAGCTTAACTGTGAAGTTAGTCTAAATATATTAATTCTAAATCGCTAGAATTTATAGGAAAATCTTGAAATTCAGACAAAAATGTTTGAAAATTTTGAAAAAATAGAAAACTGACCGGAAAAATTTCGGCAACCATATTTCTCATGCCTTAAAGACCTAAATTTACATCTGAAGTAGTATTCGTTATCACAGGTTATCTGCAAGTAGGTTAGTCCGGGACATTTTGGATCACACCACGTAAGCACATATGTTTTGATGTTGTACATATATTCTATAACAGCATGAATTCATTATTATATGCACCACTTATCATATGAATAATAACATGCATTCTGTATTCAATATGTCGTATTTTAATCTGAAAGGGAACAAAGTCAAAAGCACTTTGTCTCTCCGGTAACATGTCAAATGTAGCAAGTCAACCGATTTAGATAGAGAACATGTCATGAGGGAGACAGCTATTAGCATCATTTTTAGATCAAAATAATTACAATTTCTCATACGTTAAAATTACATTTATGGCATTCATTTGTTATAACACACGAACGACGTACCCATTTGATCAAAGATAAACATTTTTGTATGATTTTTTAAAATCAAAGTTCGAATGAAGAGGACGGTACTATAAACTCTTAAGCAGAAGATAGAAAAAAGAAAGTGAAGCAACTCGTTTGCATTCAGTAGCATAAACAATCTTAAAAGAATCCGTTACCGTTACCTGTAATGCAAGCAGCTAATAATAATGCTCCCACGTCAAGACAGTGTGAAGTTAATTGTTTTGACGTTCATACAAGTTCATTTATGCTTTCAATGGAAATAAACTAATGCTTATTATTAGAGAAGGGAAAGGAACCAGGAGCCTTCTGAGTTAGACTGGACAACCCTGATGGGCATGATGGAAAACTTCAGATACAATGACACACTAATAAAATAATTGTACACGTTTATGATAAGGTGGCAATTTCTCAAGCAATAATAGGAAAGATAAATAATCAAAATAAATATCAACAATATTTTTCGAAACTAATTGAATTAGCTTTTATTACTTTCATGAATCATGTTTGATAGAATTAATTATCTTAAATGTGTTGGTGTTCAAAATAGCGCTTCATCAATGGCAACTCAAGGAAATTGTATCAGTAACACTTTCATATTTAACTTTTAGATTACTCAAAAATGGACTTTCAAATTTTTACTGATATTGTAGAGATCCACAATACACATGAGACTTTTCAAAAGTAAACTCGTTGAATAACTAATTCTTTGAGCAAAAGAAAGCTACAAGACGCTTATTATTTCGTTTAAACAAGAATAATACCTGCTCTTATATGCATGGTAATCGTTAATCAAATTCTTATGATATCATCATGTTATGTAAAAAAATGCATGTAGGTCATGCAATTATGAGATGAGAAGGATCCAACTCGATGAAATCTTGGTTAGACTAAATATACATAAATGAATCAATTATGCATTAAAAATAAAACAAAATCGATGTGTTGGGCATCATCAGTAGGTTTTCACTATCATTTTCAAAACACGTTGAAATATTGTGGAGATACTGTGGAAGCTCCATAAATATCATTATTGCATTAGTAATCATAGGAAAACAATGAGTAATATTTCAGAATTGCATGCATTAAGTACCATGCGTGTTTGATAAAATCGTCTCAGATGAAATTTTCAGCTTGTAGCAAAGACGTTTTACATAAAGTATCTGAAAAGTATGAACAATATATATATATATATATATATATATATATATATATATATATATATATATATATATATTCATAATTTCATTATCACAAGAATCAGAACTATTGACGAATTCGTTATCTGCAAATAATGTCATTATATGCTAGCAAAATAGTTATTTAATACTAGACAAAGATAATTAAATGAAGAATAATCATTTCCAATGACCTGAGATAAAAATGGGTACGTCATTCATCAGGAAGTTGAACAACAACATTATGAACATTATGAAACATATTCAACGAAAGTTATATTTGATATCACTCATTAATTCTGTATAGATGTCTGATAATCACCAGCATCATTCAGCATGGGTACAAAATTCGCGTTACGCATCAAACATAGTAGAAAAAATTGTCGCTACCCAACATAGATTACTCCTGCACAATAACATGTAGTATGTGTGTATATGGTATGAATTTAAATAATCAATTATGACTATGTTTCACAGTATGTTAATACATGCGTACACGAAATTCATACTTATGCATACTATGTTTCATACTATGATAATGCATACATATGCGTAATACATTTTTGTTCATAGTATGTTTTATAGAATGTCAAGACATACGTATGCGCTGTTCATATTTATGCATACTATGTTTCATAGTATTTTAATACATACGTATGCACTATTCATATTTATGCATACTATGTTTCATAGTATGTTAATACATACGTATGTGCTATTCATATTTATGCATACTATGTTTCATAGTATGTTATTACTAGACAGCGACAATTTAGGTGAATCACCTAAAATAAATTTTTTACCTAAATTACGGATATTTTGTAAAAACACCTAAATCACCTAAATATTGTCATTACGACTAAAACTTGTTATTTGATTAACTCATCTACTCACATTGGAAAGCATTGAGAAAATCGCGTCAACGAATTGCTTTTAAAATCGGAATAATGAAGACATTAATGAGTGATTCTGGGTAGTGCCACATGTTTCTGGTCATAGTTTCTTATTCTTTTATATACATTAATAGAGTTTATATTGCATTTGAAATACGAATAATTTTGAACTGTTTGACACATACAAAATTGTACATTTGAATTGTCAAAACACAATTTGAAACATATATAGGCCTAATTTGTTGCTAATGTTTGATCTGTGCAGTTGTTATAGCTTGAAATGAAATCGTTCCGAATCGTGATTAAATCTAGGACTTACTTGTCATTTTCTTTTCTCTAATTCTCTTTTAAACTAATACGGAGATTATTATCTCGGCATTTATTTGCAAATTAGTTACCGAAAAAAACACAATTCATGAACATTAACAAAAAAGACCATCGCTCTCAATGAATCTAGGTATTTCAATGGATTTTTGATTCACCTAAATAGGCAACCTAAATTTGCAAAATTGTTCACCTGAAAAAAACCTAAAATGATAAAAATTTTCACCTAAGATGTCGGTGTCTAGTTATTACATACGTATGCGTTGTCATACTATTTTTCATACCTTTTCATACTATGATTCATGCGGACTTATTTCTGTACGGGAACACACTGTGAAAACGTAGTATGGAACAGACATGAAGCATAGCAGCGGTGGGCCGATGTGACAAAACGTGACATTATGTGACAATTTTTCATCTCAAAATAAAATGGGACAAAATGTGTGTTTCTAGTTGTTGGTGTGATAAAATGTGACAAAGTCGCGGAAAAATATTCTGACAAAATATGAGCAAAGTCACAGAGGAGCATCAACTTCGTTTGAATGAAACAACGAAGTCATTATTTTAATGTTCCTTTATTCATGGATGATGATGTACAGGGTGGCGCACGTAAAGCACCGGATTTTAAACTTTTATTACTCCTCAAATATTCATCCGATCGTCATGAAATTTCGACTCATACTAGTTTGGAGTATAGGATTCATGATGATTATACCCGTTGTACTGAAAATTGTCAGAAAATTCTGATTCTATTGACCGAATGACATGTAGTAAAATTGACATGCCAACAATGTATCTTAACATGTAAAATTTAATGATAAACTTTTCCCTTTATTTCCCCCACGTCTTTATCAATAATGACCAAAACGAATTAAGGTAAATGTCATAGAAAACATTTATTAAATGAAAAACATAAGAAAAAGTGTTAGTAGTCATCGAACTTCAACGTGTCCTCCTCCATTCTTGAGGACGGATTCGAGTAGCTTTTGGTATGGTAGAGCAGTTTCTCGACACATATCAGTTGTCACTTCTTGAAATGCTTGTATGATGCGGTCCTTCAGGTCTTGCATGGATGTTGGCCGTGTATGGTAAACCTTGGACTTGACAAAACCCACAAGAAGAAATCGCAAGGCGTCAGGTCAGGTGAACGCGGTGGCCAGGGCCTGTTAGGAGATCCACGTCCCATCCATCTGTTAGGCATCTTCTTGTTCAACCACTCACGCACAGGAAGTCCCCAGTGTGGAGGTGCACCATCCTGCATGAATATGATGCTCTTGCCTCTTCTGTCCGACTGCACCGCTGGCCAAAATTCCTCCTGTAGCATCTTGAGATACCGATCCTTGTTGACGGAGGTGTCGAAGAAGAACGGTCCGTAGATACCTGATTGGCTGATTGCCGCCCAGACGGTGATGCGTGGCGAGTGCATAGACTCTTGCTTGATCCAGTGAGGGTTCTGGTTGTCCCAATAACGACAATTGTGGCGATTCACACCACCATCCAGATGGAAGTGAGCTTCATCGGACCAGGTTAGTTCCACTAAATGGCTAGGGTTGGCTTGGATGCGCTGTAGCTTCTGTTCTGTGAACTCAATTCGGTTTTCCAGATCTTCTTCGTGTAATCTCTGCACCACCTGGACCTTGTACGGATGCCATCCATAATCATGGAGGATGCGCTGGATAGTGCGGCGACTCACATGAAGAGTATTAGATGCACGACGGGTAGATGTGTTTGGGTCCTCCTCGAAGTGCTGCACAACTCGTTCCACATTCTGCTCCGTTCGTTCAGAAGATGACCGGTCCCGCTTGACAGTCACCACACTACCACTAGTCAACAGGTTTGTGTGCCACCGCTTTATGGTACGGGCATCCGGTGCTCTCGCGTTCTTGCCATGCTCTGAATGATAAAGCCTTTGTACCTCCACTGGACTCTTGAGCCATTCGTACCAAGCCGCGCATTTTGCTCGTTCTGCAACCGAATAATTATCCATTCTTCTATGTTCGATTCTTTTCAGATAGTGATTTAATCGTCGAATGGTATTTTATATGACATGGAAGTAACTGAACAACATTCACTTCAAGACTGCGCACAATTCGTTGTGCCAGGGTGTCCGCTGTACGTGAACTGTACGTGAATTTTGAAAATTATGAAAATGTACGTGAATTGTACGTGAATTTCAGCTCAGTTGCGCAGATAGTCGTATTTACTGCTATTTACTCCTACTTGATATCCACTGATTTTTGTTACATGTGCTAAATTTTTTTTCTTCCGTTGTTGCACCAACTCTGACTTGGTTCTACAAAAAAGTATGTTACAAGAAAGAAAGTCATAAACATGTAGATATGTTCATATCATATAGCCGCTACTAACAACGGGTCTGGGTTCAGACAATGAAAATTCAGACGCACGCTCAGCAAAAGCAGCCATAACCTTGTAGAAACGATGCAGGATGGTTGATGTGGTGATGGTCAGTGAAAACCTACAAATGTTGTTCTGGCGCAAATGCTTGAACATGTCGGCCGTGTACGATAAGCATATATCATCCCACTGACATCAGGAGACAAATGCTCCTAATCTACGAGCATCAAAGACTGCATGTATATGCGAGAGTATATACGTACTGTAGATCATGTGAGGCAACAGCTGGAAATGGCCGCCTTGAGCGATTTTCTAGAAAGGTGAAAAAATCGTTTAAATGTGACTAAATTTGACGAATGTGGAAAATTTGGAAGTGGTGGTGATTTATTAGTTTTATTATGCGACAGATAGTGTCATCGTAATCAAAATCATTGCACAAGGAGAAACGTAAAAAAATTGCTAGGAAATGAACAAACATGGACATTAAACACTAATAGATAACAGTGAATCTAGACACCAATATTGAAAAGGTTAAACTGATTTAGTCCATTCAGAAAAAATATTGAAGAATTGATATGCATGTATAATTCCTGACATAGGGGCGGGTCTAGGTTCATCTGTTTTTCATCAAGATTTTGAGACTTTATTCGTAGAATTTTGTCCTAGCTTTGTTTCAGCATACCAAAGCTCCCCAACCCTGACTTAGATACCCCCAGCAATACCCTAAGATTTTTTTCCTAAGTGGGTTAGGGGTGACGTTCAAGCATGCGAATTGGGATTCTTCCCTAACTTAGGCAAATCCTAAGTTATGGGGATGGTCCGGCATACGGCCCCAGAGATTTAATTCAAGGATACTGGGTCCTGATAGGCCGGAGTAGCCATAAAGTTGACCCTATGTTGGTCATGGGAAACCTATTCGAATTTCATGTCAGAGGACATTCAATTTTGAGGGGGAATAAGTTTTAAGTTTCTCCAAATCTGTAAGCATTTTACAAAATCAACACTGCGAATGAAGATAGTGGTGGACAGAAGCGAAACAGAAGGATGTCGCAGAAAAGCAGCAAGAGGAGGCAGTTCGAAAAAGGAAAGCTATTGAATTGAATGAGGCAAGGGAGAAGGGGAAGGAAGCGGAAATCTCATACTTATGTGCACAACGGAAGCGCCGACTATTGGAAGATTTTTTGATTGATTAGTTTTTTTGCTATGGTGGACTCAATCTATTGTTTCTATCCTGATGTTTTAAAAAGAAATAAAAAGTTATCTCCTTGAATATGCACACTAATATTCTTAGTTTTAATATGCTTCTAGAAATCTAAAACACAAACCCTATTATTATTACCCTTGATTTTTATAGCCGTGAATCATGTTGTATTTAGAGATTATTGAGTGACCAAAAATACCATTTATTTGTGAAATGATGGCTTCAAAACAGCATCGAATGCACTTATATTATTATGTGTGCAGTGTGTATACAACTGTAAAGATGTCATTACTGCATTTCTTTGAGCAGTTGCTGCGGGTAGTGTTTTTGAATGATTTTGACTATGAATTTGAACCCCTTTTCAGGTTATGAAGACCTAAATTCATAAATCGGCGTAAAGCCAGAGGAGCTTCGCTCCGATTTGGGCGTTTTAAACATACCCATTTTCAAATTTGTCAAAATCCCAAATTGTGATTATGGACATTTCACCCCCAAAATCATGACCGTTCCAGGACACCGAAAATCATAAAAGTAAGAATCTCAAATTTTGAGAATTACAATTTTCACCCGTAAAATCATGACCGTTCTAGGACACTAAAAATTATAAAAGTTGAGTATCTCAAAATTTGAGAATAACAATCGGGCGAAGCCCTAGAACCTTCGGTTTCGATTTTCATTGCTTAAATCATGACCGTTCTAGGACACCGAAAAAATTATAAAAGTTGAGAATTTCAAATTCATGAATTTTTAATCCATCTTTCAGGTTTTTAAAATATATTCAATTTGGGGGGCGTTTTAAAATACCCAATTTTCAAATCTCTTTTCAGAATCTCAAAATTTGAGAATTAACAATATTTTTCACCCATCGCTTATATCATGACCGTCTCCCAGGACACCGAAAAATCATAAATAGTTAAATCTCAAAAATTTGAGACTTACAACATACACCCCCGCCAAAATCATGACCGTTCGTAGGACACCGAATAATTAGGATTTTTAAAAACAGTCTTTAAATCCATTTTTCAGGTTTTTAAAATATATCATGGGACTGAAAAAACATTCTATAAAAATGGAAGAAACCAAAAGTGAAGAACTGCAGAAATGAAGGAACCTCAAGAAATATACCCTTTCGTTATCCATATGATCGTAATCTAATTTAATGACATTGAAAAGATTAACATTGAAAAAAATGAATAAAGAAAAACACAAAATTAGAGTTTAGTATATGAAAGATAAGGAATCTCAATTATTATTAAGATTAAGCGTTATAAAAAATAAAAAGAAGGGGACTGGGGGTGGGGGGGGGGGGGGGGGGGGGGGGGGGGGGGGGGGGGGGGGGGGGGGGGGGGGGTGTACTATAATATGTAGGGGGGGGGGGAATGGACTAAGATGTAACACAAGGAATTGGCATATTCTTAACAATAAGTTAGTGCTTTGACAACAATTGTGATAAATATCTTCAGGTGTTTTAGTATTCCAGTAGTTGCGAACAAGCTATTAACAGGTACGGTGTTTTTGCAACGTCACCATTGGCTACAAAAATAGTTAGAAAAATCTTAATAACTAAGAAACGAAAATCAGTACAAAAAACTGAATCATTTACATATTAAAGAAGTCTATCGATAAACTACATTACACTTCAAAGAGTATGTGAGAGAATGTTATTACGTAGATGGAGATCTGAAAAATTGATCAAATAGCTAATGATGTAAATCAAATATCATTGTCAATCACAGACAGAAAAAGTTAGACGAGAAATATAAAAGGATAGTCAAAACATTTCTAGT